>JAACNH010001525.1:0-46190 GCA_019447015.1 Hymenochirus boettgeri | reverse complement strand
ATTATTATCATTATTATTATTATCATTATCATTATTATCATTATTATTATTATCATTATCATTATTATCATTATTATCCTTATCATTATTATCATTATTATCATTATTATCATTATCATTATTATCATTATTATCATTATTATCATTATTATCATTATCATTATTATCATTATTATCATTATCATTATTATCATTATTATTATCATTATTATTATTATTATTATTATTATTATTATCATTATCATTATTATTGGCACCATCCTCCATGTACCCAGATAGATGGCACCATCCTCCATGTACCCAGATAGATGGCACCATCCTCCATGTGCCCAGATGGCACCATCCTCCATGTACCCAGATAGATGGCACCATCCTCCATGTACCCAGATAGATGGCACCATCCTCCATGTACCCAGATAGATGGCACCATCCTCCATGTACCCATGAATATTACAGATATACCGTGACCTGGATGGATGAATATTACAGATATACCATGACCTGGATGAATGAATATTACAGATATACCGTGACCCGGATGGATGAATATTACAGATATACCGTGACCTGGATGTATGAATATTACAGATATACCATGACCTGGATGGATGAATATTACAGATATACCGTGACCTGGATGAATGAATATTACAGATATACCATGACCTGGATGGATGAATATTACAGATATACCGTGACCTGGATGGATGAATATTACAGATATACCATGACCTGGATGGTAATGATATGTGGCATTGATGGTTGACCCACTCTAGACATCAGGATATGAGAGAGAATGGAAGTTGACATTCTCCTTCCCATTTAGTGAACAGACATTTGCAGGGTTATTCAATAAAAGTTCTTATCGTTTAATATGGTGATAATTTTAACCCAACCAATCAGATGTTAGCTTTCAAATGTTAAATAAGATCTGATTGGTTGGGGCAAAGTTAGCACCATATTAAACGTTAAGAACTGTTATTACATCTCCCTGTGTGTGTGTAGCTCACCCTTGTTCATTCATTGTAAGTTTCTTTGTTGCTAAAAGCTATTAACATTTTCAGCTGGTTACAGAGATTTATCCTTATATGTGTAATTGTAATATCAGACTCTGGTGCTTGCTTAGCTTATCCCAAATGTTACAAGGAGCAAAATGTCCTTTTCATTTTAGTCTCCGAGAGTTCCACAACGTCCTGTTATGGCCCCCAGGGGGCACTCTTCAACCTTCAACAGAAACAGTAAATTCCATTAGCGATGGTCCATCCCACCCCCTGCATGAAGGCAGAGCTCATCCCAGACAGCAGGTAAAGAAGATAAAGAAGTGTGTACTGGGAGGTCTCTCCTACCTTGGGGAAGATTGCGGGATTAGGAAGGGGGGGTTCAAACAATGGCACATCATCCCTGGCTGTCACCGACACCTGAACAAGAAGAAAATGTCCTTTGAGCCCAAACTCACACTCAGTACATACCCACACTCCATGCACACTCACACTCAGTACATACCCACACTCCATGCACATCACACTCAGTACATACCCCACTCCATGCACACTCACACTCAGTACATACCCACACTCCATGCACACTCACACTCAGTACATACCCACACTCCATGCACACTCACACAGTACATACCCACACTCCATGCACACTCACACTCAGGTACATACCCACACTCCATGCACACTCACACTCAGTACATACACACATACTCAATGCACACTCACACTCATTCGCACACGCATACCCACATTCAGTATATACTCAAATTCAGTACATATCCACACTCAGCACACACTCATATTCAGAGCACACACACCTTCAATGCACACTGATATTAAGTGTACACCCACACTCCCCATGTACATTCACACTCAGTGCACACTCACATTCAATATATACTCACACAGCGCATACACAAATTTTGTGTACACTCATTACACAGTCATATTCATTACACACTTACACCCAGTACACACTAATAGTAAGTGCACACCCATATTCAGTACACACCAACATTCAGTGCATACTCATATTCAGTATATATTCACACTCAGCACACACTTATATTCAGTGTACACTGACACTAAGTACACACACTCCATGCTCACTCACACTCAGCACACACCCACATTCAGTATATACTCACACTTAATACACATTTAAACCCAGTACACAGTCATAATCAGTGCACACTTACATTCAATACACACTCATATTCAGTGCACACTCACTCCCAGTACACTCACACTCAGTGCACACTCTGAAAGAAGATTGGACGATTGGGGATATTACGGCTCCACCATTGAGGAACCTACTCACCTTGTAAAATGGTTCCCCGGCGGGGCCCCGATATGGTTGGATAGCAATAAAACAATGAAGGAAATGAGAGGTAACAAGATCGGGAGAGAATACAGCTCCTTCCTCCTGGTAAACTAGTGACACAATGTCATTCCCAATATGGCGCTTCCTCTGCAGCTGTAATGACAAGCAATACAAATTCACTGTAATCATATAATACGAAACAGTACACTACCTGGTCCATAAATATATCTACTAATATATAATATACTCTATATTGCCTATAAATATATCTACTACTATATAATATACTCTATACTGTCTATAAATATATCTACTAATATATAATATACTCTATACCGTCTATAAATATATCTACTAATATATAATATACTCTATACCGTCTATAAATATATCTACTAATATATAATATACTCTATACGTCTATAAATATATCTAATAATATATAATATACCCTATACTGTCTATAAATATATCTAATAATATATAATATACTCAATCTATAATATACTATTGGTGATATGAATGACATTTATATACAAATATAAACCCTGGAAAGACTGTGTTACTATCGGTGATATGTATGACATTTATATACAAATATAAACCCTGGAAAGACTGTGTTACTATCGGTGATATGAATGATATTTATATACAAAAATAAACCCTGGAAAGACAGTGTTACTATCGGTGATATGAATGACATTTATATACAAATATAAACCCTGGAAAGACTGTGTTACTATCGGTGATATGAATGACATTTATATACAAATATAAACCCTGGAAAGACTGTGTTACTATCTGTATATAAATGTCATTCATATCACCGATAGTAACACAGTCTTTCCCATTTGGTACATTGGCAATGCTGGGTACAACTGCTGTAACAAATACTATACCCACATGTGTACATGGGCAATGCCGGGTACAACTGCTATAACAAACTATAATACCCATGTGTACACGGGCAATGCGGGTACAACTGCTGTAACAAATACTATACTCACATGTGTACTGGGCAACCGGGTACAACTGCTAGTAACAAATACTATACCCACATTGTACATGGCATGCCGGGTACAACTGCTAGTAACAAATACTATACCCAGTGTACATGGGCAATGCCGGGTACACTGCTAGTAACAATACTATACCCGCAAGTGTACACGGGCAATGCCGGGTACAACTGCTAGTAACAAATACTATAGCCACAAGTGTACACGGGCAATGCTGGGTACAACTGCTAGTAACAAATACTATACCCACAAGTGTACACGGCAATGCCAGGTACCAACTGCTAGTAACAAATTCTATACCCACAAGTGTACATGGGCATGCCGGGTCACAACTGCTAGTAACAAATACTATACCCGAAGTGTACATGGGCAATGCCGGGTACAACTGCTAGTAACAAATACTATACCCACATGTGTACACGGGCAATGCTGGGTACAACTGCTAGTAACAAATACTATACCCACAAGTGTACACTGGCAATGCCGGTACAACTGCTAGTAACAACTACTATACCCACAATGTACACGGGCAATGCCGGGTACAACTGCTAGTAACAAATACTATACCCACATGTGTACATGGGCAACGCCGGGTACAACTGCTAGTACAAATACTATACCCACACGTGTACATGGGCAACGCCGGGTACAACTGCTAGTAACAAATACTATACCCACATGTGTACATGGGCAATGCTGGGTACAACTGCTAGTAACAAATACTATACCCACGGGTGTAACACTGGCAATGCCGGGTACAACTGCTAGTAACAAATACTATACCCACAAGCAAGGTTTCTGTGTTTGCTGACGACACAAAACTTTGTCGACCATTAAAAACTTCAGAGGATGGCACTCGTACGGGGGATCTAGATAGATTGTCCAATTGGGCTGCTAAGTGGCAGATGAAATTCAAAGTGATAAATGGAAGGTAGCATTTTGGACTTAAAAATCCTTGTTGCTACTTACTATAAATGGCTCTGTTTAAGTGAATCCCTGTTGGAAGGGATCTTGGAGTTTTGGTGGATAACAAACTTAAAGTAGCAAGCAGTGCCAGGCGGCACACCAGAGCCAGCATGTATTGTCTTGTATAAAAGGGTATGGATTCAAGGGAGGAAAATGTCAATTCTCCCTCTTTACAAAGCATTGGTAAGGCCTCATTTGGAATATGCGGTGCAGTTTATGGAATCCTGTGTACAAAAAGGACATCTTTGAAATGGAAAGGATTCAGAGAAGGGCAACTAAATAAATAATGGGAATGGAGGGGCTTGAAGATGTAGACAGATTAGACCAGTTTGGGCTGTTTACACTGCAGAAGTGACACTTATGTAGGGATATAATCACTTTATACAAATATGTTATTGGGCCATATAAAATTTCCGGAGGATAGTTTGCTGTATAGATAGTGGTGGGTTGATTGAGGGGTTAATTCTTCCCATGAGTCAGTTCTCAAGTCTCCAAATCTGAGCTGCTTCCTCTAGATGGGACCTCACTAGTGAACATGGGAAATAGTCCAGTGTAATAAGGGATAGAAAAGAGACAGAATTAGGAGACAATACTGACCTGCTGTGGGTCCCCGGGTGTGTAGGGAAGTTTAGTTGATATGTGGAACATGATTTCATGACCACGAAATGTGGTATAAACCGATTCTGATCCCGTCTGTCCCTGGAAGACATCCAGACCACCTCGAAACCTTCAGCAATCAATGGGAAAAAATTACTGACAACCCTGAAAGACTCTTCTACCTGGTCCATCTCTTATATATTAGAGATGGACGTAAATCTGTAACAAAGCTGGTTTCACAAGTAAGTCCGTGATTGTGGGTATAGAGTGCGAGGCACAGGGTAATACTCTGTCTGTAGAGCCCCTGAGCAGGCAGTGCAGTGATGGGCTCCGGTCCATATAAAGGATGAGAATGAATTAGAAATAAAAGAGACAGGAACTAAACTGGGGGAAGGAGAATTGGTGTAGAGAGATTATTAGATTTGGGTTTGTTTTCCGCAGGAGAAGGGGGTTTGCGAGGGATAATGATAACCCAATAGAAATAGAGATAAGTGGACTACAGCCAATTAGAAGGATCTAGAGCCCATCGCTATAAATATATATATAAAGCCATTTCTCCTGAACCAATGGAAATGGTTGTTTACTGTGAGGACAGAAAGGTTGTGGGATGTTCTACCTGATAACGATGATAGATAAACACATTGAAAGGAGGGTTAGATGTAATTGGAAGGCTGAATATCCAGGGTTACAGCTGGTATTGGATGGAGGACCTTGTTGGGATGAGAGGCTGGTTGACCTGACGGACTATTGTGTTTGTTTAACCTGAAATTACAATGAAAATGAAATTCCACCACAACTACTTTTTCATTATGAAAATGTCAGATTGTCGGAGATTTGAAATATTACCGTGAAGATTCTGATCTGTTAATTTCTGTGATAAAATTTACCAGGTGGGTTTTCTATCTTTAATAGAAATATATATCCTTCTCTCTATATCTATCTGTCTGTCCATCTATCCTTCTCTCTATATCTATCTATCTGTCTGTCCATCTATCCTTCTCTCTATATCTATCTATCTGTCCATCTATCCTTCTCTCTATATCTATCTGTCTGTCCATCTATCCTTCTCTCTATACTATCTATCTGTCTGTCCATCTATCCTTCTCTCTATATCTATCTATCTGTCTGTCCATCTATCCTTCTCTCTATAGCTATCTTCTGTCTGTCCATCTATCCTTCTCTCTATATCTATCTATCTGTCTGTCCTCTATCCTTCTCTCTATATCTATCTGTCTGTCCATCTATCCTTCTCATCTATATCTATCTATCTATCTGTCCATCTATCCTTCTCTCTATATCTATCTATCTGTCTGTCCATCTATCCTTCTCTCTATATCTATCTATCTGTCTGTCCATCTATCCTTCTCTCTATATCTTCTATCTGTCTGTCCATCTATCCTTCTCTCTATATCTATCTATCTGTCTGTCCATCTATCCTTCTCTCTATACTATCTATCTGTCTGTCCATCTATCCTTCTCTCTATATCTATCTCTGTCTGTCCCATCTATCCTTCTCTCTATATCTATCTATCTGTCTGTCCATCTATCCTTCTCTCTAGATCTATATCTTCTGTCTGTCCTCTATTCTCTTTCTCTCTAGATCTATCTATCTGTCCTGTCCATCTTCCTTCTCTCTATATTATCTATCTGTCTGCCATCTATCCTTCTCTCTATATCTATCTATCTATCTGTCCTCTATCCTTCTCTCTATATCTATCTGTCGTCTGTCCATCTATCCTTCTCTCTATCTATCTATCTGTCTGTCCATCTATCCTTCTCTCTATATCTATCTCCTGTCTGTCCATCTATCCTTCTCTCTATATCTATCTCTGCGTCTGTCCTCTCATCCTGTCTCCTCTATCTCTATCTTATCTGTCTTCCATCTATCCTTCTCTCTATATCTATCTAGTCTGTTCTGTCCATCTATCCTTCTCTCTATATCTATCTGTCTGTCTGTCCATCTATCCTTCTCTCTATATCTATTTCTGTCTTCCATTTCATCCTTCCTCTTCTATATCTATCTATCTGTCTGTCCTCTATCCTTCTCTCTATATCTATCTATCTGTCTGTCCATCTATCCTTCTCTCTATATCTATCTGTCTGTCCTGTCCATCTATCCTTCTCTCTATATCTATCTATCTGTCTGTCCATCTATCCTTCTCTCTATATCTATCTGTCTGTCTGTCCATCTATCCTTCTCTCTATATCTATCTGTCTGTCCATCTATCCTTCTCTCTATATCTATCTATCTGTCTGTCCATCTATCCTTCTCTCTATATCTATCTGTCTGTCGCTGTCCTATCTATCCTTCTCTCTATATCTATCTATCTGTCTTCCATCTTCATTCTCTCTATATCTATCTTCCTGTCCCTGTCCACTATCTTCGTCTCTATATCTATATCTGTCTGTCCATCTATCCTTCTCTCTATATCTACTTCGTCTTGTCCATTCATCCTTCTCTCTATATCTATCTATCTGTCCTGTCCCTATCCTTCCTCTATATCTATCTAGTCTGTCTGTCATCTATACTTCTCTCTATATCATCTATCTGTCTGTCATCTATCCTTCTCTCTAATCTATCTGCTGTCTGTCCTCATCCTTCTCTCTATATCTATCTATCTGTCTGTCCTCAATCCTTCTCTCTATATCTAATCTCGGTCCTGTCCATCTATCCTTCTCTCTATATCTATCTATCTGTCTGTCCATCTATCCTTCTCTCTATTCATCACCTTTACTGGTCCATCTATCCTTCCTCTATATATATCTATCTGTCTGTCCCATCTATCCTTTCTCTCTAAATCTATTTCTGTCTGTCCATCTATCCTTCTCTCTATATCTATCTGTCTGTCTGTCATCATCCTTCTCTCTATTAATCTATCTGTCTGTCCATCCATCCTTCTCTCTATATCTATCATCTGTCCTGTCCCATCTATCCTTCTCTCTATATATCTATCTTGTCTGTCCATCTATCCTTCTCTCTATATCTATCTATCTGTCTGTCCATACCTTCTCTTCTATCTCTATCTTTCCTGTCTTCCATCTAATCCTTCTCTCTATATCTTTCTATCTGTCTGTCCATCTATCCTTCTCTCTATATCTATCTATCTGTCTGTCCATCTATCCTTCTCTCTATATCTATCTTTCTGTCTGTCCATCTATCCTTCTCTCTATATCTATCTGTCGTCTGTCCCATTCATCCTTCTCATCTATATCTATCTACTGTCTGTTCCATCTATCCTTCTCTATATCTATCTTCGTCGTCCATCTATCCTTCTCTCTATTCTACTCTTTCTGGCTGTCCAATATCCTTCTTCTCTATATCTATCTTTCTGTCTGTCCCATCTATCCTTCTCTCTATATCTATCTGTCTGTCCATCTATCCTTCTCCTCTATATCTATCGATCTGTCTGTCCATCTATCCTTCTCTTCTATATCTATCTATCTGTCGTCAATCTATCCTTCTCTCACTATATCTATCTATCTGTCTGTCCATCTATCCTTCTCTCTATATCTATCTATCCTGGTCTGTCCATCTCTCCTTCTCTCTATATCTATCTTTCTGTCTGTCCATCTATCCTTCTATCTATATCTATCTGTCTTGTCACATCCTCTCTCTATATCTATCTTTCTGTCTGTCCATCTATCCTTCTCTCTATATCATCTATCTGTCTGTCCATCTTCCTTCTCTCTATATCTATCTATCTGCTGTCCATCTATCCTTCTCTCTATATCTATCTATCTTCGTCCATCATCTTCTCTATATCTATCTATATCTGTCTGTCCATCTAATCCTTCTCGTTTATATCTATCTGTCTGTCCATCTATCTTCTCTCTTAATCTTCATCTGTCTGTCATCTAATCCTTCTCTCTATATCTATCTGTCTGTCCATCTATCCTTCTCTCTATATCTATCTATCTTCTTCCATCTACCTTCTCCTCTCTCTATATCTTCTATCTGTCTGTCCTCTATCCTTCTCTCTATATCTATCTTCTGTCTGTCCATCTATCCTTCTCTCTATATCTATCTGTCTGTCTGTCCATCTATCCTTCTCTCTATATCTATCTATCTGTCTGTCCATCTATCCGTCTCCCTCCTATAATATCTCTCTGGCTGTCTGTCCATCTATCCTTTCTCCTCATATCTATCTATCTGTCTGTCCATCTATCTCTCTCTAATCTATCTGTCCTGTCTGCCATCTACTTCTCTCTATATCTATCTTCTGTCTGTCCATCTATCCTTCTCTCTATATTTATCTTTCTGTCTGTCTGTCCATCTATCCTTCTCTCTATATCTATCTATCTGTCTGTCCATCTATCCTTCTCTCTAATCTATCTATCTGTCTGTCCATCTATCCTTCTCTATATCTATCTTCTGTCTGTCCTCATCCTTCTCTCTATATCTATCTGTCTGTCCATCATCCTTCTTCTCTCTATATCTATCGTCTGTCTGTCCACAATCCTTCTCCTCTATATCTATCTGTCTGTCTGTCCATTCCATCCTTCTCCTATATCTATCTATCTGTCTGTCCATCTATCCTTCTCTCTAGATCTATCTATCTGTCTGTCATCTATCCTTCTCTCTATACTATCTATCTTCCATCTATCCTTCTCCTAGATCTACTTTCTTTCGTCCATCTATCGTCTCTGTATATCTATCTATCTTCTGTCCATCTTTCCTTCTCCTCTATATCTATCTATCTGTCTGTCCATCTATCCTACTCTCTATAATCTTCATCTTTCTGTCTGTCCATCTATCCTTCTCTCTATCATCTATCTATCTTTCCGTCCATACTATCCTTCTCCTCTATATCTATCTATCTGTCTGTCCATCTATCCTTCTCTCTATATCTATCTGTCTGTCCATCTTCCTTCTATATCTTCTGTCTTCCATCTATCCTCCTCTGTATCTATCTATCTGTCTTCCAATCCTTCTCTCTATATCTATCTGTCTTCCATCTATCCTTCTCTCTATATCTATCATCTGTCTGTCCATCTATCCTTCTCATCTAGATCTACTGTCTGTCCATCTATCCTTCTCTCTATATTACTATCCTGTCTGTCCATCTATCCTTCGCTCTATATCTATCTGTCCTGTCCATCTATCCTTCTCTCTATATCTATCTATCTGTCTGTCCATCTTATCCTTCTCTCTATATCTATCTATCTGTCTGTCCATCTATCCTTCTCCTCTATATCTATCTGTCTATCTGTCCATCTATCCTTCTCTCCTATATCTATTTAGTCTGTACTGTCCATCCTACCTTCTCTCATATCTATCTATCTGTCTGTCCATCTATCCTTCTCTCTATATCTTACCTGTCCTGTCCTCTATCTTCTCTCTATATCTATCTATCTGTCCATCTATCCCTTCTCTCTATCATCTATCTGTCTGTCCATCTATCCTCTCTACTATATCTATCTGTCTGTCCACTATCTTCTCTCTATATCTATCTATCTGTCTGTCCATCTATCCTTCTCTCTATATCTATCTGTCTATCTGTCCATCTATCCTTTCTCTCTCTATGTCTATTTATCTGTCTGTCCATCTATCCTTCTCTCTATATCTTCTGTTCTATCTGTCCATCTTATCCTTCTCTCTATATCTATTATCTGTCTGTCCATCTATCCTTCTCTTCTATAATCTATTCTATCTGCCCATCTATCCTTCTCTCTATATCTATCTATCGTCTGTCACATCTATCCTCTCTCTATCTATCTGTCTGTCCATCTCCTTCTCTCTATATCTATCTGTCATCGGTCCATCTATCCTTTCTTATATCTATTTTATCTGTCTGTCCTCTATCCTTCTCTCTATATCTATCTCTGTCTGTCCATCTATCCTTCTCTCTATCTACTGCTTCCTCTATCTCTCTCTGTATCTATCTATCTGTCTCATCTATCCTTCTCTCTATATCTATCTATCTGTCTGTCCATCTATCCTTCTCTCTATATCTATCTATCTGTCTGTCCATCTATCCTTCTCTCATATCTATTCTATCGTCTGTCCATCTATCCTTCTATCTATCTATCTGTCTGTCCATCTATCCTTCTCTCTATATCTACTTCTGTCTGTCCATCTATCCTATCCTATCATCTAATCTGTCTATCGTCCATCTATCCTTCTCTCTATATCTATTTATCTGTCTGTCCATCTATCCTTCTCTCTATATCTATTTATCTGTCTGTCCATCTATCCTTCTCTCTATATCTTCATCTGTCTGTCATCTATCCTTCTCTATATCTTATCTATCGTGTCCATCTACCTTCTCTCTATGATCTATCTATCTTTCTGTCCATCTATTCGCTGTCTCTCTATACTATCTGTCTGGTCCATCTATCCTTCTGCTCTATCATCTATCTATCTGTCTGGTCCCATCTATCCTTCTCTCTATAATCTATCTTCTATCTGTCCATCTATCCTTCTCTCTATACCTACTATCTGTCTGTCATCACCTTCTCTCTATATCTATCTATCTGTTGTCCATCTATCCTCTCTCTTTATATCTATCTATCTGTCTGTCCATCTATCCCTCTCTATAATCTATCTGTCTGTCTTCCATCTATCCTTCTCTCTATATTCTATCTATCTGTCTGTCCATCATCCTTCTCTCTATATTCTTCTATTCTGTTGTCTCATCTATCCTTCTGCTCTATATCTATAATCTGTCTGTCCATCTATCCTTTCTCTAGCTCTATATCTTCTATCTGCTGTCCATCTCTCTTCTCGTCTATATCTATATCTATTCTCGTCTTCCATCTATCCTTCTCTCTATATCTATCTTTCGGTCTGCCATCTATCCTCTCTCTATATCTATCTATCTGTCTGTCCCTCATCCTTCTCTCTTATATCTATCTGTCTTCGGCCATCTATCCTCTCTCTATATCTATCTATCTGTTCTGTCCATCTATCCTTCTCTCTATATCTATTCCTGTCTGTCCATCTATCCTTCTCTCTATATTATCTTCTATCTGCCATCTATCCTCTCCTATATCAATCTGTCCTGTCTGTCCATCTATCCTTCTCTGTCTATTTCTTCCTATCTGTCTGTCCATCTATCCTTCTGCTCTATATCTATCTGTCTGTCTGTCCATCTATCCTTCTCTCTATATCTATCTGTCTGTCTGTCCATATCATCTCTTCTTGCTCTATATCTATTCTATCCTGCGGTCCATCCTTCTCTCTATATCTAGCTATCTTGTCTGTCCATCTATTCCTATACCTTCTCTCTCTATCTATCTATCGTCTGTCCATTTACTTCTCTCTATATCTATCTAGTCTGTCTGTCCATCTATCCTTCTCTCTATCTCTATCTGTTCTATCTTCTTCTCTATGTCTGTCCATCTATCCTTCTCTCTATATCATCTATTCTGTCTGTCACATCTAATCCTTCTCTCTATTCATCTATCTGTCTGTCTGTCCATCTATCCTTCTCTCTATCTACTTCTGTATTGTCTGTCCATCTATCCTTCTCGAGTATCTATCTATCATGGTTTCGGTCCATCTATCCTGCTCTTCTATAATCATGATCTATCTGTCCTGTCCATCTATCCTTCTCTCTAATTCTATCTGTTCGTCACGTACCTCCTATGTTACACGTCTGCTTATCCTCTCTATAGACTCTATCTTCTGTCTGTCCGATCTAATCCTTCTCTCTCAATTATCTGTCTGTCTGTCCTCTATCCTTCTCTCTATACTCTATCTGTCTGTTCCATCTATCTTTCTCGTCTATCATCTATATCTATCTTCCATCTATCCTTCTCTAATCTAGCTATCGATCTATCGTTCATCATTCCGTTCTTTCCAGTCATGTCTCATGTCCTCTTCCTCTATATCTATCTACGTCTTCATTTCCTATCGTCATCTGTCTCAATCTTATGCCTTCTCTCTATATCTATCTTCTTTCTGTCCATCTATTCCTTCTCTCTATATCTATCTATCTGTCTGTCCATCTATCCTTCTCTCTATATCTATCTTTCTGTCTGTCCATCTATCCTTCTCTCTATATCTATCTGTCTGTCTGTCCATCTATCCTTCTCTCTATATCTATCTATCTGTCTGTCCATCCATCCTTCTCTCTATATCTATCTATCTGTCTGTCCATCTATCCTTCTCTCTATATCTATCTATCTGTCCATCTATCCTTCTCTCTATATCTACCTGTCTGTCTGTGGAAAGAACCACTCGAAGTTTCCCACCTTGGGGCTCTGATCTTTAGACAGATTTCCCCTTGTTTTTCCGATAAACTGCTCGACATTGCCAAATAGGCAATCAAAAAAACCATCATACACAGGATCCATATTTTAAAATCCAATCAAATTTATCGGATCGCTCAAAATAACGATCGCGTGCATGGGGGCTTAAAATTTCAGCTGTCAATCAAGCTGCTCAGTAACATAAACTCTTCTGTTATGTTATAGTTTTGCTGTAGCTGGAATGGTGACAGTTGGTATGTGAACTGCATGGTGGGAAATTCCCTCAATCAATGCTGCCTTATAGGGATTACTGAGCATGCTTGCCCTCACAGATAGTCAGATAGTCTGTCTGGGGGACTGAGCTTGAACAAAACAAACAATGGATTGAATTCATGCAGCAACACAACCACATCAGAATAAGTGTTGCTTACATGTATTCATTTATAGATTTAACCCTTTCACTGCCACAGATCGTATATTCACGATCTGTGCAGTGAATGCACAAACTGCCACAGATCGTGAATATACGATCTGTGGCTTCCCCCCTCCAAAAATTTTTTTCCCCCTGCTAGGGCCGATCGGGGGGCAGCATTCAACTGCCCCCCTAGTCCCCTCGATTTCGTCCAAATCCGAGGGGGGGATCGGGAGATATCCTGCATTGAAGTCTGCCTACCTTGAAGCTGCCGGTCCCACGTGGAGTTGGAGGAGGAAGCTGAATGGGAGACCCCGGTGACATCACAGAACTTCCTCCTTCACCGGGGTCTTCCCATATGGAGGTACACTGCTGCCCCCGGTGGTCCAGTGGAGGTACTGCAGCATAATCTCTATATAGATCATGCTGCAGTCCCTAAGTATAGTACAAGCTGTCAAGCTGACAGCTTTACTATACATTTTGTGAATGGAACTCAAAGTTCCATTCACAAATAGGATTTTTTGTAAGTCTTTGCTACTTAGCGAAGACTTAGAAAAAAAATGGGGACAGAGATCAAAATTTGGTGATCACTTCTGATCACCAATTTATTGATCTTTGCCAATGAATGAAAAATCACTTCCTGGAAAATGATTTCCGGGAAGTGATTTTTCCGATCAGATTTCGAATTGGAAAACGGGCATTTATGCCCGTATTCCAAGTTCGGTATCATTCCCTAAGATGATTTGATGATCATCTTTGGGAATGATCCCCCCAATAAAGGGGAAATGCACACAAAATAAAATCTTAAAGTGATACACACACCTTTTTTTTTTTAACCTAAAAACTATAAATTAGCAAAAAAAATTGTCTTCTCCAAGCTTCCCAATGTCCCCGGTGATATCGCTAAAGTAAACGCGGATCATTATTTGTTCGATTTCAAGGGAAACTAAGCCTATTTTAGTAGGGAATTTTGCAGAGGTACCAAAAAAAGACCGGATTTAACTTTTAGGATCAGTAAAAGTGTGCAAAAACTTGTGGGACTCTCCGTACTAACTGCTTTTCACTAAAATACCACTAAAAGGGGGAGTGGGGATAGGGGTGGGGGGTGGGTTGTGGCGTTTTTTTATTTTTTCTTGTAATTGCAATTGCGCATGGATCCCATTTGAGCTAGTTGGTGGCCCCGTCTCTGTTTGCACCCACCCATATGGCATACCGTTTGATTCAGAACATGTGGGAGATTGATATTTAGTGGGTGGGTTTATTTGTGGGGGGCATTTCCAAGTTTTGGGGCTGTTTGAAATTACAGACAACTTTGACTTTTTTCTTGTAATTACACTTGTGCATGTGTCCCATTTGAGCTAGTTGGTGGCCACGTCTCTGTGTGCACCCACACATATGGCATACCGTTTGATGCAGGATATGTGGGAGATTGACATTTAATGGGTTTTTTTGCTTGTCAAGTTGGTTAAGGTAGGATTTCAATCCTTGAATCATCTTATTTTATTTTTCACAAAACCTCCTAAAAACACAGAGTTCTTTGGATCACTGGGTCTGGAATTCTTCGTGTATGTATAAAAGCATGGCATCGTAACGTAGCTGAAGGTGTGTAGATTCCAAAAATATATAGTTTGTGGGGGGAATTTCCATGTTTCTGGACTGTTTCCTTAGAAAAAGTGTAGGCTGTTCAAATTACAGAGCACTTTGATTTTTTCTTGTAATTGCATTTGTGCATGCGTCCCATTTGAGCTAGTTGGTGGCCACGTCTCTGTGTGCATCCACACATAGGGCATACCGTTTGATTCAGAACATGTGGATATGAGATTTTATTTGGGGTTTTTATTTTGTGGGGGGCATTCCAAGTTTTGGGGCTTTTGAAATTAACAGAGACTTTTGATTTTTTCTGTCCTTCTGCAATTAACACTTGTGCCTGAGTGGTCCCAGTTTGAACTAGTGTGGCCATTTCCCTGTTACATCCACGCATATGGCATACCGTTTGATTCATAGGGCATTTGGAAGATTGATATTGACAAGTTTTTTTTACAGGACATGGTATTGCATGTTTTTTACTTGTATTGTATTTTATATAATTTTTTCTGAAAATCGTGGTAACAAAAGCGAAATGTTTACATGAACTTCCGCCCACCCATTGGTTGGTAAGCTAAAAGGAATAAAAACCATTGTGTAGCTGAAGTGTGTGTAGATTCCAGAATATATAGTTTGGGGGGGTATTTCTAATATAAGGGGTGTTAGTGTACTGACAAATCTGAAAAGTTGCTGTATTGGGGGCAGTTTGTTTCATTGGCTCACTTTGTGGCTAGTTGATTCCACGTTTGCGTTGTAACCATACATAGGGCATACCGTTTGAATTAAGGACATTTGGGAGATTGATATTTGGTAACTTTTTTTTACATTTGACTGGGATTTTGGCATGATCACCTTTGAGGTGTTTTTTTTTTCAAATTTTTTTTATGAAATCTGCTAACACTGTGAACTCTACAAAAACTGCGCCCCAACCCATTGATGGTACAATGAACAACTACAGAATTTCGTGATAAAGGTGTTAGAGATTTGAAATATATGGTTTGTGGGGTTTTGTTTGTGGGGAACAATTGCCAGACTGTCAATTCAGATTTGACTGAATATTTTGCTGTTTCTGAGCTCCTTGTGCATTGTTTTCACTTTGTGTCTTTTGGCTTCACGTCCCACGTGTGTAACCACACTATGGCATAACCGTTTGATTCAGGACATTTGGGAATTGATATCTAGTACTTTTTTTTTCATTCACATCTCCATAACCTCTCATCCCATCCATCACACCCTCTCCCATCCACAACCACCCCAGAGGTTTGGCCTGATTTCTTACCTTTTGAAGTTGGTTTTTTGTTCATTTTTTATGACAACAATGTCGAATTTCTACGAAACGCTGTATACTGCGCACACACCATTGATGGTTGAATGAACAACTACAGCGTTACGTATGCTGAAGGTATTAAATTCTGAGAATATATACTTTTTGGGGGTTTTCCAGTTAGGGTGTTCAAGTTTGAAAAATCTGGGAAAATGCTGTTATTGGCTTCACTGCGCATTGTTTACATTTTGCTAGTCGCTTCCACTTCCGTTGTGTACACCCCAATGGGCATAAGTCCTTTGATTCAGACATTAGGAGATTTGATATTTGGGTAATTTTTTTTTTACATTACATGGGGTTTTGGTGTGATTTTGTAATTGAAATGTTATTTTTCTCTATTTTTCCAGAAATTGGTGTAGAAATGGGCGAAATTTTACGAAGAACTGCACCCACACCATTTGATGGGTTAGAATGAACAACCTACAGTGCTACATAGCTGAAGTGTTTTTGATTTCAGGAATATATATTTGTGGGGGTTTTATTTCTAGTTACACAGGTGTGTTTTGTGGAAAAAACTGCAGACTGTCCACAATTCGGAGTTGCTAAATATTTTCGCTGTTCTGCCTCGTGCCATTGTCCTCACTTTGTCTTTTCGCTTCCACGTCGGCTGTGTGGTACCACACATATGGCATACCGTTTGATTCAGGACAATTTGAAGTTGATATTTGGTAACTTTTTTTTACATTTCATGGGGTTTTTGCATGATTTCTTTACCTTTTTGAACGTTGTTTGATGTTCATTTTTTGTTTGAAAATCTGGGAAAAGTGCAAATTTCTACGAAGAACTTGCGCCCGACCAAACTTGATGATATGAATGAACGACTACGAGCGTTACATAGCTGAAGGTGTTTAGATTTCAGGACTATATAGTTTTGTGGGGGGCATTTTTTGAAGTTAGGGGGGTGTTTTGTGGGAAAACCAAGACTGGTTAATACAAAACTGGCAATTTGTTTTTTGCTCTACTGACATTTGGCACTGGTCCGCTCTGGGTTAGTTTGGTAGCCATGTCCTCTTGGGGTACACCCTAAAAATGTATATATAGATGATGTGCATACCGTTTTTATTCGGGAGGGGTTAGGCCTTTCAATTTGAGATGCCGTTTGAACTTTCCTCCACAGGTTTTTATTCTGAATTCGCATTTGATTTTGTCTCCGATTTTACAGTTTGAGGAAAAAAGAAAATGTGAAAAGTAACTTAACATTTGACGAAGACGGCCGTCGGGTATCGTGCATTTTTGATCGAAACTAAACCTCCCCCTAACAAATCCTGTCTGGCGGTGTGTCGTTTCTAAAAATATCCCTCACTTGGGGATATTACTAGTTAATTTGGTAGATTTTCTATGATACTGTCAGTATTGGTTAATACATTACATGCATCACTTTGTGGGGATATTTTAGATAATTTGGTAGATTCTATGTTAACTGTCAGAGTGGTATATAACATTACAAGCATCTCACTTGTGGGGATATTATAGTTACTTTGGTAGAATAAAAAAAAAATGTCTTTTTTCTAGATAACTGTCAGTAGTGTTATACATTACCAATCTCCTTGTGATGGCATATTATAGTTCATATTGGTCAATATTCTATTTAACTGTCCGTAGTGGTTTACCTTACAAACTCGCACTGTGGGGATATATAGATAATTGGTACGATATTCTATATGATAACCGTCCGTAGGGTTAAGACATTACAGTCACTTTGGGGATTTATAGTTAATTTGGTAGATATTCTATGATACTGTCAGTAGTTGTTATATCCTTACAATCTCACTTGTTGGGGATATTAATAGATATTTGGTATGTATTCTATGATAACTGTCCGGTAGTGGTTATACATTACAATGTCACTTGTGGGGGATATTTAGTTCTAATTTGGTAATATTCTATGTTAACTGTCATGTAGTGGTTTATCATACAATCTCACTTGTGGGGAATATTAAGTTTAATTTGGTAAATATTCTATGTTAACTGTCCAGTAGTTGTTCATACATTACAATCTCACTTGTGGGGATATTATGTTACATTTGGGTAGATATTCTATAGAACTGTCGTAGTGGTTATACATTACAATCTTCACTTGTGGGATATTATAGTGTAATTTTGGTATATTGCAATGATACCGTCAGTAGTGGTATACATTCAATCTCACTGTGGGGTATATTCAAGTTTAATTTGGTAGATATTCCTATGATAACTGTCAGTAGTTGGTTATACATTCAATCTCACGTGGTGGGGATATTATTATTTGGTAGATATTCTATGGATCTGTCAGTAGTGGTTATACATTACATCTCACTTGTGGGATATTAGTTATTTGGTAATATCTATGATAACGTCAGTATGGTATCATTACAATCTAACTTTGGGGTATTTAGTAATTTGGTAGATATCTATGATAATGTCCGTAGTGTTATACACTTACAATCTACTTGTGGGGATGTTATAGTTAATTTTGGTAGATATTCTATGATAACTGTCACTAGTGGTTATACATTAACATCTCCTTGTGGGGATATTACTAGTTATTGGTAGATATTCTATGATACTGTCAGTAGTGGTTATACTTCAATCTCATTGTGGGATATTTTATAGATAATTTGGTAGATAGTCTATGATAACTGTCCAGTAGTGGTTATACATTACAATCTCACTTGTGGGGATATTATAATAATTTGGTAGATATTCTATGTTAACTGTCAGTAGTGGTATACACATTACAATCTCACATTGTGGGGATATTATAGTTAAGTTTGGTAGATATTTCCTATGATAACTAAGTCAGTAGTGGTTATACATTGACAAGCTCACTTGTGGGATATTATAGTTAATTTGGTAGAATCTTCTAATGATAACCGCAGTAGTGGTTTATACATTAAATCTCACTTTGGGGATATTATAGTTAATTTGTTAGATATTCATGATAACCGTCAGTATGGTGTTATACATTACATCCATGTCCTGTGTGGAATATTTAGTTAAGTTTGGTAAATTTCTATGTTAACCGTCATAGTGGTTAGTACATTCCATCTCACTTGTGGGATATTATAGTAATTTGGTAGATCTTCTAGTAATAACTGTCAGTAGTTGTTACACATTACAATCTCACTTTGGGGATGCGAGACTGTACTGGTGTGGGATATTTAGGAGTGAGTATTCTATGATACTTCAGTATGTGTTATACATTACAATCTCACTTGTGGGGTGATTTATAGTTAATTGGTCGATATCTATAATAACTGTCGTAGTGGTTACCACATTTTAATTTGTGTAATATTCTAGGAGGTGGCAGTTTTATTTGGGGGGTCCTCCTGGTACAGGAAAAGTGGTACCTAACTATATCGGTATCGGTGTACTCGGAGTTAGCTGAGCTTTTAGACAACAGTAAGATTTGTGCGTAACCTTAAAGATAAATAAGTAAAAATGGGAAAATCCTGAAAATTTGGCCAAATTTTTCATTTTTTTTTACATATTTTACCCATAATTCCAGTAAAAATTTCCAAAAAGTTACCAAATTCTGTTAACCCAGTGTTAAATATGACTTGTGCTGAAAAAAACATGTATAATATTCCTGATTTACTGCAAGTTTCCTAACTGTAAATTATCTAAAGGCGATTGAGGGCAAAATCCTGAAAATTCTTCTGGCAGTTAACGCAAAAAAAAATGAAAATCTCCTGGCAGTGAAAGGGTTAAATGAGGCAAAGTAATTTTTTTCAATGTACAATTCCTTTAAGTTAGAAGTATTTGTGTAATGGGTGGGACTAAAGGTGACTGGGTGGAGCTAGGGTGGAAAGGGCAGGTCACATGTCATTCATGGAACATTGGGAGGTATGAAGTTGCTGGCTCCTAAAAAATTGGATGATTTGTCCAGCCCTGATATACACACATTAGCATGGCAATGGAATCCTCTAGGAAGGAACAGTTAATTCTCACCCTTTAAAATTCTGAAGATTAATTTTTTCTCCCAGGAAATCAAGAAAATCAACAAATTCCTCACTCTCCTCTGTGTTATTGAACAGTTCTGCTTCAGTCACCTGGGAACAAGGCCTACAGGTAAGATGTGGAGAATATTGTGCCGGACAGGAGGAATGTAGGAAGGAAATGCATGTAGGGACAGGAGGAATGTAGGAAGGAGATGTATGTTGGGACAGGAGGAATGTAGGAAGGAAATTTATGTTGGGACAGGAGGAATGTAGGAAGGAGATTTATGTTGGGACAGGAGAAATGTAGGAAGGAATTTTATGTTGGGACAGTAGGAATGTAGGAAGGAGATTTATGTTGGGACAGGAGAATGTAAGAAGAGATTTATGTTTGGGACAGGAGAATGTAGGAAGAGATTTATGTTGGACAGAGGAATGTGGAAGGATTTATGTTGGAGAGGAGGAATGTAGGAAGGAATTTATGTTGGGACAGAAGGATGTAGGAAGGAATTTATGTTGGACAGGAGGAATGTAAGATTTATGTAGGGAATGGAGAATGTAGGAAGAATTTATGTTGGGACAGGAGGAATGTTGGAAGGAGATTTATGTTGGGACAGAGATGTAGGAAGGAGATTTATGTTGGGAAGGAGAATGTAGGAAGGGGATTTTGTGGGACAGGAGGATGTAGGAAGAGATTTATGTTGGGAAGGAGGAATTAGGAAGGGATTTATGTTGGGACAGGGGAATGTAGGAAGGAGATTTATGTTGGGACAGGAGGAATGTGGAAGGAGATTTATGTTAGGACAGGAGAATGTAGGAAGGATTTATGTTAGACAGGAGGAATGTGAAGGAGTATTATGTTGGACAGGAGATTTAGGGAGAATTTATGTTGGAAGGAGGAATGTAGGAAGGAATTTATGTTGGGACAGAGGAATGTAGAAGATTTATGTTGGGACAGGAGGAATGTAGGAAGAATTTATGTTACAGGAGGATGTAGGAAGGAATTTATGTTGGACAGGAGAATGTAGGAAGGAATTTATGTTTGGACAGGAGGAATGTAGGAAGGAGATTTATGTTGGGACAGGAGGAATGTAGGAAGGAGATTTATGTTGGGACAGAGGAATGTGAGAAGGAATTTATGTTAGGACAGGAGGAATGTGGAAGGAATTTATGTTGGACAGGAGGAGGAAGTAAAGGAGATTTATGTTGGGACAGGAGGATGTAGGAAGGGGATTTTGTTGGACAGGAGGAATGTAGGAAGGAGATTTATGTTGGACAGGAGGAATGTAGGAAGGAGATTTATGTTGGGACGGAGGAATGTAGGAATGAGATTTATTTTCGGGACAGGAGGAATGTAGGAAGGAGATTTATGTTGGGACAGGAGGAATGTAGGAAGGAGATTTATGTTAGGACAGGAGGAATGTAGGAAGGAGATTTATGTTGGGACAGGAGGAATGTAGGAAGGAGATTTATGTTGGGACAGGAGGAATGTAGGAAGGAGATTTATGTTGGGACAGGAGGAATGTAGGAAGGAGATGATTTTATGCATTTCAGACACATCTTACCTGGCCTTGCTTCTGGTAGATCACCCCAAACTTGAAGTTGTTGCTCATTATATGTTCATCAAAAGTCACCAGGAGCTGTGAAGCCTCCATAGAAAACAAAAGAAAACAATCCCTATGATCAGGAGAACTATTGGAAATAATGGACCCACAATGTGGACAATGGGACCAGTGTGGACTCACCTTCAAGTAGAGAACAGGAAAGAACCGTCCCACACTGAGCTCCTTACACAACATCTGTGGGTTACACAAAGTTAAATTAAAGGAGAGAGAGAGAAATGTGGGAAGACATGGAAGGAGGTAAAGGGAAAGAGTGGGAAGGATGGAGGTAAAGGGAAGGAAGGAGGTAAAGGGAAGGAAGGAGTGTCCTTAGACAGTCTAAGGAATGATAGTGACCAAGGGGGATGTTTAAAGGAAGAATAGGTTAAAGGGGTTGGGAGGTCAGTCAGGGGACTTTAATCCTTTAACCCTTACTTGTGCCATCTGAACAGCCCCAGGGAAATGGTTCAGTCCTGATGTGTTAACCAACTGATGCTTGGTGCCAGTTTTGGTTCTGTAAAGGAAACATTAAAAATAGGCTTAAACTCATTCAGTATGGCAGCTCCCACTTCATGTTTCTCCTGTTTCCAGGGAAGATAAAAAAACGAAGAACCCCCACGTGTGTCTATATCCACCATAGGGACCAACAAGACATACGTTGTGCTATTTATATAATGTTCCGGCTGTCAGATAGAAGCACCTGCAGAGAGATTCAGATTCAGTGATTTCCTTTTAAAGGGGTTTGTCAGTTTTTAAGGGATGTGTTAAGAAACAAAGGGCCCTATTCATAAAATATCGTTATCGGAAAATACCGGTCGTTATGGTAAAATACCGGTCGTTATGGTAAAATACCGGTCGTTATGGTAAAATACCTGTCGTTATTTTTTCGATAACGATTTTTTATAAATAGGGCCCAAAGTGTTTTGAACGGGTTTCTTTTTGTTGCTGTGTATCACTGTTGGTGCGTATCGCTGTTGGTGCGTATCGCTGTCGGTGCGTATCGCTGTCGGTGCGTATCGCTGTCGGTGCGTATAGCTGTCGGTGCGTATCGCTGTCGGTGCGTATCGCTGTCGGTGCGTATCGCTGTCGGTGCGTATCGCTGTCGCTGTGTATCACTGTCGGTGTGTATTGCTGTTGCTGTGTATTGCTGTTGCTGTGTATCGCTGTGTCTCTGGTGTGTATTGCTATTTAGTATGGACAGTTTTGTTGGGGCCACGCAATCTGCATCCTGACACATGTATGGGATCTTGGAGCAGCCGCCCCAGGGGACCTATGTATGTGTCAGATGTGAGTGGGTTGCCCATCTGGAATCTGAGGTACAGAATCTAAGGGGTAAACTTGCAGCATTGCAGGACTTGGCAAACCTGGGGGAAATGCAGGTACTGGCAGGGGCCAGTAAACTGGAGGGTGGAGATGGGGCAGATAAGGTGGAGAAGGAAGATAGATTTGTAAGGGTCACCAGGGGAAGTAGGGGACGGAAGGATAGGGGGGCTTCTTCCCAGCTGGTCGATCCCAACAGATTTGCCATTTTAGGTGAAGATGTGGAGGACGATGGCTCGGAAGCAGCATGTATGGAGCGGGCCTTTCCCTTGAGCACCCAGGGGATGGCCATCTCCAATACAAGGGAGGGAGAACTGGGGGCTAGGAAGGATAGACAGGTGGTAGTGGTAGGGGATTCTATTATTAGAAGGGTAGATAGGGTAATCTGTCGCCAGGACCCTACATGGCGAACAGTGTGTTGTCTGCCTGGTGCTAGGGTTCGACATGTGGTGGATCGTGTAGACAGATTATTGGGTGGGGCTGGGAGTGACCCGGCGGTCTTGGTTCACATTGGTGCCAATGACAAAGTTAGAGGAGGAGGTGAGGTCCTTAAAAATGATTTCCGAGAATTAGGGGCCAAGTTAAAAGGACCTCCAGGGTAGTGATTTCAGAAATACTACCGCAGCCACGTGCTACGCTAGGGAGACAACGGGAGCTCAGGAGTATAAATGCGTGGCTAAGAGGCTGGTGTAAGGAGATGGGGTTTGGGTTTATAGAGAACTGGGCTGACTTTTCTGTTGGCTACAGGCTCTTTAGTAGTGACGGATTGCACCTCAATGGTGATGGTGCAGCTGTTTTGGGGGAGAAGATGGCTAGGGGGTTGGAGGAGATTTTAAACTAGGTATGGGGGGGAGGAAATGTTATACTACACAGGGGTAGATAACGGGAATCTCCATATGCAGTCGGCGAAGGCTGCTGGTGTGGGGCATGTTCTGGTTATAGGGGATTTTAACCAACCTGACATAGTAACATAGTAATTAAGGTTGAATAAAGACATACGTCCATCAAGTCCAAACTATTCAAACTATTTTTTTTTTTTTTAACCCTACCTAACAGTTAATCCAGAGGAAGGCAAAAACCCAGCTAAAAAGGGGGAAAAAATTCCTTCCTGACTCCAAACGGCAATCGGAAAGTATCCCTGGATCAACCAGATCTATATGCATTAATACCAGTAATTCTCAATATTATATAGTATCCCTGTAACCAACCAGACTACGTATATGCATTAATACCAGTAATTCTCAATATTATATAGTATCCCTGTACCAACCAGAACTACAGTATATGTTATACTACAGTAATTCTCAATATTATATAGTATCCCTGTACTAACCAGAACTACAGTATATGTATTAATACCAGTAATTCTCATATTATAGTATCCCTGTACCACCCAGAACTACAGTATATGTATTAATACCAGTAATTCTCAATATTATATAGTATCCCTGTACCAACCAAACTACAGTATATGTATTAATACCAGTAATTCTCAATATTATATAGTATCCTGTACCACCATAACTACAGTATATGTATTATACCAGTAATTCTCAATATTATATAGTATCCCTGTACCAACCAAACACAGTATATGTATTAATACCAGTAATTCTCAATATTATAAGTATCCCTGTACCAACCATAACTACAGTATATGTATTAATACCAGTAATTCTCATATTATATAGTATCCCTGTACCAACCAGAACTACAGTATGTATTAATACCAGTAATTCTCAATATTATATAGTATCCCTGTACCAACCAGAACTACAGTATATGTATTAATACCAGTAATTCTCATATTATATAGTATCCCTGTACCAACCAGAACTACAGTATATGTATTAATACCAGTAATTTCAATATTATATAGTATCCCCGTACAAACCAGAACTACAGTATATGTATTAATACCAGTAATTCTCAATATTATATAGTATCCCTGTACCAACCAGAACTACAGTATTGACAGGTGGTCACCTAGGGTCCCTAATATAGTTGATAATAATGTATAATTATGCCCTTATCAGATATATCTAATTAATGGCCAAGAGTTAAAATGGTTAGGACTACAAGGCTCTAGAGGTATTGGACTATAAGGCTCTAGAGGTGACTATGGTCTATAGGTATGGACTATAAGGCTCTAGGGTATTGGACTATAAGGCTCTAGAGGTATTGGACTATAAGCTCTAGAGTTGGCCTATAGGCTAGGTATTGGACTATAGGCTCTAGAGTTTGACTATGGCTTAGAGGTATGGACTATAGGCTCTAGAGGTATTGGACTATAAGGCTCTAGAGGTATTGGACATAAGGCTTAGAGGTATGGACTATAAGGCTCTAGAGGTATTGGACTATAAGGCTCTAGAGGTATTGGACTATAAGGCTCTAGAGGTATTGGACTATAAGGCTCTAGAGGTATTGGACTATAAGGCTCTAGAGGTATTGGACTATAAGCTCTAAGGTATTGGACTACAAGGCTTAGAGGTTTGGACTATAAGGCTCTAGGGTATTGGACTATAAGGCTTTAGAGGTATTGGACTATAAGGCTCTAGAGGTATTGGACTACAAGGCTCTAGAGGTATTGGACTATAAGGCTCTAGAGGTATTGGACTATAGGCTTTAGAGGTATTGGACTATAAGGCTCTAGAGGTATTGGACTATAAGCTCTAGAGGTATTGGACTATAAGGTTTAGAGGTATTGTACTAGAGCTCTAGAGGTTTGGCCTATAAGGCTTTAGAGGTATTGGACTATAAGGCTCTAGAGGTATTGGACTATAAGGCTTTAGAGGTATTGGACTATAAGGCTCTAGAGGTATTGGACTATAAGGCTTTAGAGTATTGGACTATAAGGCTCTAGAGGTATGGACTACAAGGCTCTGAGGTATTGACTATAAGGCTTAGAGGTATTGACTACAGCTTAGAGGTATTGACTATAAGGCTCTAGAGGTATTGACTATAAGGCTCTAGAGGTTGGACTATAAGGCTCTAGAGGTATTGGACTATAAGGTTTAGAGGTTTTGGACTATAAGGCTCTAGAGGTATTGGACTATAAGGCTCTAGAGGTATTGGACATAAGGCTCTAAGGATTGGACTATAGCTCTAGAGTATTGACTATAAGGCTAGAGTATTGGACTATAAGGCTCTAGAGGTATTGGACTATAAGGCTTTAGAGGTATTGGACTATAAGGCTTAGAGTATTGGACTATAAGGCCTAGAGGTATTGACTATAAGCTCTAGAGGTATTGGACTATAAGGCTCTAGAGGTATTGGACTATAAGGCTCTAGAGGTATTGACTTAAGGCTTTAGAGGTATTGGACTAAGCTCTAGAGTATGGACTATAAGCTCTAGAGGTATTGGACTATAAGGCTCTAGATGGACTATAGGCTAGAGGTATTGGACTATAGGCTCTAAAGCTATTGTTTAGAACCAAAGTTTAAACGAGGAGATCTGGAACTAAGGGTGATTTGGGGAAATCTGGATACAAGGAATATGGGAGTACAAGGCTGGAGTGAAGGGGTTAAAGTTATAGGTTCTATGTCTCCTTAATGAAAAACACATATAGTGCTGGGAGGGGACACAATACCTCTTCTGATAGGTCTCTTTGTTTCCATGAATGTACGCCCAACATATGTTATGATTAGGACATTCCACAGTGTGATGTCATTTTGCCTATATAACCAGTGAGCAGGTCTCTGTAAGGGGAGCTACTGACATACACAGGATCTGTCAGTAGTCTCTGCATTGCATAAAGGACCTCCTTCTTTTATCATTTGGTCTCTAGAAGTGACATTATTATTATTATTATTCCTGGGGTGACAAACAGGTACCCTGTATGGGCTGACATTCAAGTATATGTATTAATACCATTAATTCTCAATATTATATAGTATTCCTGTACCAACCAGAACTACAGTATATGTATTAATACCAGTAATTCTCAATATTATATAGTATCCCTGTACCAACCAGAACTACAGTATATGTATTAATACCAGTAATTCTCAATATTATATAGTATCCCTGTACTAACCAGAACTACAGTATATGTTTAATACCAGTAATTCTCAATATTATATAGTATCCCGTGTACCAACCAGAACTACAGTATATGTATTAATACCAGTAATTCTCAATATTATATAGTATCCCTGTACCAACCAGAACTACAGTATATGTATTAATACCAGTAATTCTCAATATTATATAGTATCCCTGTACCAACCATAACTACAGTATATGTATTAATAACCAGTAATCTCAATTATATAGTATCCTGTACCAACCAGAAACAGTATATGTATTAATACCAGTAATTCTCATATTATTATAGTATTCCTGTACCAACCAGAACTACGTATATGTATTATACCAGTAATTCTCAATATTATATAGTATTCCTGTACCAACCAGAACTACAGTATATGTATTAAAACCAGTAATTCTCAATATTATATAGTATCCCTGTACCAACCAGAACTACAGTATATGTATTAATACCAGTAATTCTCAATATTATATAGTATCGCTGTACCAACCAGAACTACAGTATATGTATTAATACCAGTAATTCTCAATATTATATAGTATCTCTGTACCAACCAGAACTACAGTATATGTATTAATACCAGTAATTCTCAATATTATATAGTATCCCTGTACCAACCAGAACTACAGTATATGTATTAATACCAGTAATTCTCAATATTATATAGTATCCCTGTACCAACCAGAACTACAGTATATGCATTAATAGCAGTAATTCTCAATATTATATAGTATCCCTGTACCAACCAGAACTACAGTATATGCATTAATAGCAGTAATTCTCCATATTATATATATCCCCGTACCAACCAGATACAGTATATTATTAATACCAGTAATCCTCAATAATATAGTATCCCCGTACCAACCAGAACTACAGTATATGTATTAATACCAGTAATTCTCAATATTATATAGTATCCCTGTACCAACCAGAACTACAGTATATGTATTAATACCAGTAATTCTCAATATTATATAGTATCCCTGTATCAACCAGAACTACAGTATATGTATCAATACCAGTAATTCTCAATATTATATAGTATCCCCGTACCAACCAGAACTACAGTATATGTTTAATACCAGTAATTAATGAACTTGCCATTACCACATCTGCCGGAAGACAGTTCCACAGTGTCACCGTTCTCACTGTAAAGAAACCTTTCCTAACCTGAAGATGAAACTTCTTTTCTTCCAACCTTAAAGGATGTCCACGTGTCCTCTGATATGACCTATTAGTGAACAATGCACCAGAGAGTTCACTGTATGGGCCATTAATATATTGGTATAAGGTTATCATGTCCCCACGCAAACGTCACGTCTCCAATGTAAACAGCCCTAACTTGTCTAATCTGCCTGCATGGTCAAGCCCCTCCATTCCCCTTATTAATTTAGTTATAACTTGTCTAATCTGCCTGCATAGTCAGCCCCTCCTCCCCTTATTTTTTAGTTTATACTTGTCTAATCTGCCTGCATAGTCAAGCCTCTCCATTCCCCTTATTAATATAGTTATACTTGTCTAATCTGCCTGCTTAGTCAAGCCCCTCCATTCCCCTTATTGATTTAGTTATAACTTGTCTAATCTGCCTGCATAGTCAAGCCCCTCCATTCCCCTTATTAATTTAGTTATAACTTGTCTAATCTGCCTGCATAGTCAAGCCCCTCCATTCCCTTTATTATTTTAGTTATAACTTGTCTAATCTGCCTGCATAGTCAAGCCTCTCCATTCCCCTTATTAATATAGTTATAACTTGTCTAATCTGCCTGCATATTTGAGCCCCTCCATTCCCTTATTAATTTAGTTGCCCTTCTCTGAACTGCCTCAATTTCCAAGATGTCCCTTTTGTATATGGGATTCCAAAACTGCACCGCATATTCCAAATGTGGCCTTACCAGTGCCTTGTAAAGAGGGAGAATAAAACCCTTGAATCTATTCCCCTCTTTATACAAGACAAAGCTTTTACTGCTGGTCACTGGTGGTTCTGGGTAATATGGCTGTTAACAGCATGTCCTGGTATAAGGTGGTTCTTGGTAATGTGACCACATGTTATCAACATGACTGTCTCATATTGGCAATTTGGATCTCACCTCAACATGACACGTAGTCTCTCTGACTTCTGCTCCAGTTTCACCCGACAGGATGACAGTCCCGAGACGAGGATCTTGTGCACGAAGTTCTGATGCTCCTAGCAAAGGGTGAAAACTCAGTGAGAGATCAGAGAGAGATCAGCGAGAGATCAGAGAGAGATCAGAGAGAGATCAGAGAGAGACAAGAGAGAGATCCGAGAGAGATCAGAGAGAGATCAGAGAGAGATCAGCGAGAGATCAGAGAGAGATCAGAGAGAGATCAGAGAGAGATCAGAGAGACAAGAGAGAGATCCGAGAGAGATCCGAGAGAGATCAGAGAGAGATCAGAGAGAGATCAGAGAGAGATCAGAGAGAGAAGAGAGAGATCAGAGAGAGATCAGAGAGAGATCAGAGAGAGATCAGAGAGAGAAGAGAGAGATCAGAGAGAGATCAGAGAGAGATCCGAGAGAGATCAGAGAGAGATCAGAGAGAGAAGAGAGAGATCAGAGAGATCAGAGAGAGATCAGAGATAGATCAGAGAGAGATCAGAGATAGATCAGAGAGAGATCAGAGAGAGATCAGAGAGAGATCAGAGAGAGATCAGAGAGAGATCAGAGAGAGATCAGAGAGATCAGAGAGAGATCAGAGAGAGATCAGAGAGAGATCAGAGAGTACTTACTGTTATTGTAACCACAGAAAGGTTAGAGTGGAACCCAATATGGGGTGAACATGGGACTAGTGTTAAACATTGTGTGGGTATTAATGTGGAGACTGGTGAGCAATGGGCAATGGCAGAGAACCTGGATATAGAGAGTGACATGGTATCTAATGGAAGAGAACCTGGGTATAGAGAGTGACATGGTATCTAATGGAAAGAACCTGGGTATGAGAAGTGACATGGTATCTAATGGAAGAGAACCTGGTATAGAGAGTGATGGTATCATGGAAGAGAACCTGATTAGAGAGTGACATGGTATCTATGGAAGAGAACCTGGATATAGAAGTGACATGGTATCTAATGGAAGAGAACCTGGTTATAGAGAGTGACTGGTATCTAATGGAAGAGAACCTGGATATAGAGAGTGACATGTTATCTAATGGAAGAGACCTTGGTATAGAAGTGACATGGTATCTAAGGGAAGAGAACCTGGGTATAGAGAGTGACATGGTATCTAATGGAAGAAAACCTGGGTATGAGAGTGACATGGTATCTAATGGAAGAGAACCTGGATATAGAAGTGACATGGTATCAATGGAGAGACCTGGTATGAGAGTGACATGGTATCTAATGGAAGAGAACCTGGATATAGAGAGTGACATGGTATCTAATGGAAAGAACCTGATATAGAGAGTGACATGGTATCTAATGGAAGAGAACCTGGGATAGAGAGTGACATGGTATCTAATGGAAGAGAACCTGGGTATAGAGAGTGGACATGGTATCTAATGGAAGAGAACCTGGGTAGAGAGTGACATGGTATCTAATGGAAGAGAACCTGGGTATAGAGAGTGACATGGTATCTAATGGAAGAGAACCTGGGTATAGAGAGTGACATGGTATCTAATGGAAGAGAACCTGGGTATAGAGAGTGACATGGTATCTAATGGAAGAGAACCTGGGTATAGAGAGTGACATGGTATCTAATGGAAGAGAACCTGGGTATAGAGAGTGACTGGTATCTATGGAAGAGAACCTGGGTATAGAGAGTGACATGGTATCTAATGAAGAGAACCTGGATATAGAGAGGATGACATGGTATCTAATGGAAGAGAACCTGTTATAGAGAGTGACATGGTATCTAATGGAAGAGAACCTGGATATAGAGAGTGACATGGTATCTAATGAAGAGAACCTGGATATAGAGAGTGACATGGTATCTAATGGAAGAGAACCTGGATATAGAGAGTGACATGGTATCTAATGGAAGAGAACCTGGATATAGAGAGTGACATGGTATCTAATGGAAGAGAACCTGGGTATAGAGAGTGACATGGTATCTAATGGAAGAGAACCTGGATATAGAGAGTGACATGGTATCTATGGAAGAAACCTGGTATAGAGAGTACATGGTTATCTAATGGAAGAGAACCTGGGTATAGAGAGTGACATGGTATCTAATGGAGGAGAACCTGGTATAGAATGACATGGTATCTAATGGAAGAGAACCTGGGTATAGAGAGTGACATGGTATCTAATGGAAGAAACCTGGATATGAAGTGACATGGTATCTAATGGAAAGAACCTGGATATAGAGAGTGACATGGTATCTAATGGAAGAGAACCTGATTATAGAGAGTGACATGGATCTAAGGGAGAGAACCTGGTAGAGATGACATGGTATCTAATGGAAGAGAACCTGGTATAGAGAGTGACATGGTATCTAATGGAAAGAACTGGTATAGAGATGACATGGTATCTAATGGAAGAGAACCTGGGTTAAGAGAGTGACATGGTATCTAATGGAAGAGAACCTGGATATAGAGAGTGACATGGTATCTATGGAAGAGAACCTGGGTATAGAGAGTGACTGGTATCTAATGGAAGAGAACCTGGGTATGAGAAGTGACTTGGTATCTAATGGAAGAGAACCTGGGTATAGAGAGTGACATGGTATCTAATGGAAGAGAACCTGGGTATAGAGAGTTGACATGTATCTAATGGAAGAGAACCTGGATATAGAGAGTGACATTGTATCTAATGGAGGAGAACCGGGTATAGAGAGTGACATGGTATCAATGGAAGAGAACCTGGGTATAGAGAGTGACATGGTATCTAATGGAGAGAACCTGGTATAGAGAGTGACTGGTATTATGGAAGAGAACCTGGATATAGAGAGTGACATGGTATCTATGGAAGAGAACCTGGGTATAGAGAGTGACATGGTATCTAATGGAAGAGAACCTGGGTATAGAGAGTGACATGTATCTAATGGAAGAGAACCTGGGTAAAGAGAGTGACATGGTATCTAATGAGAGAACCTGGTAAAGATAGTGACATGGTATCTAATGGAAGAGAACCTGGATATAGAGAGTGACATGGTATCTAATGGAAGAGAACCTGGGTATATAGAGAATGACATGGTATCTAATGGAAGAGAACCTGGATATAGAGAGTGACATGGTATCTAATGGAAGAGAACCTGGATATAGAGAGTGACATGGTATCTAATGGAAGAGAACCTGGGTAAAGATAGTGACATGGTATCTAATGGAAGAGAACCTGGATATAGAGAGTGACATGGTATCTAATGGAAGAGAACCTGGGTATATAGAGTGGCATGGCATCTAATGGCAGAGAACCTGGTATGGGAAATGACCAAATGGATTTAGACTCAAAGAAACAAAGATGTCCTACCTTACCCAGAAAATGCTTCCGATAAAGCCTTGCTGTGGGATCTGACTGCAGGATGTGGAGCCTTTCATTGGGAGATAAGTGGTCAGGACCCACCAGGGGCAAGTTGTGCTTGGTCCCCTCAATCCAGTAGCCGCCATATGGAGGGGGTATGAGAAGAGGGTATGGGGGACCACACCGTAATATCTAGACAAGAAAAGTGACTCTTGTTATATGGAGAGCAAGTGGTGGGGGATCTAATAGGACATGGGAGGGAAATCTCACCTTGTCGATCCCAGGGTGGGCTGCATGGTCTTCCCTTCCCTGTAGAAACAACAAATGGGGATTAGAATGCCAGGTCCCTGGGGGTGGATGCATCCATGTACCAGTCACTGTGGGCAAACTTGTATGTACCAGTCACTGTGGGCAAAACTGTATGTACCAGTCACTGTTGGCAAACTTGTATGTAGCAGTCACTGTGGGCAAACTTGTATGTACCAGTCACTTTCACTGTGGGAAAAACTGTATGTACCAGTCACTGTGGGCAAACTTGTATATACCAGTCACTGTGGGCAAACCTGTATGTACCAGTCACTGTGGGCAAAACTATATGTACCAGTCACTGTTGGCAAACTTGTATGTACCAGTCACTGTGGGCAAAACTGTATGTAACAGTCACTGTGGGCAGACTTGTATGTACCAATCACTCTCACTGTGGGTAAAACTGTATGTACCAGTCACTGTGGGCAAAACTGTATGTACCAGTCACTGTGGGCAAACTTATATATACCAGTCTGTTTGGCACATATAATACCACCCTATATGTCTCATATAAATGTCAGCCCTCCAGTTCAGCAGACACAGGTTAGCCCTCCTGTAGAGAACACTAATTGCTACCCCTCTTGGATTCAGAGGCTGGCAGGGGCGTAGGGATCACCATAGTAACCATAGTGATTGCTATGGGGCCCAGAGCCGAAGCCCTACCAGGTCCCCTGCAGACAAGTCCATCACGTAGTTCAGTCCCACAAACCCCCTTTTCTATTTTACTTAAACCTTTTAAAGAGGCTCCCAGGCTCAGATATTCTACTTACAAAACCGCGGCTCCTCTCTCCATCCGTGATAGCTGACACCCATTACAGAACGAGGCTCCTCTGCTACTGGGCATGCTCATAACCAACCAGCTCGCAACAGCATCAGAGGAGGAGTGTCCTTGCCAGCGAGGGATTGGGGGTCTTATAAGTAGAATATCTGAGCCTGGGAGCATCTTTGAAAGGTAAACGTAAAACGAAAATGGGGTTTGTGTATTTAACTTAAAAATTTTATTAGGAGGGTGGTCATGCCCTTTACAAAACCTGCCCAGGTTGGGTTGAACTGCACCAAACTGATTTTTTTTTTGTGGGTTGAGGGGCCCCATCTAAAATCTTGCTATGGGGCCCTGCGATCTATAGCTATGCCACTGGAGGCTGGACTTGTTACCTCTGATGGAGCCTTGATGGAGACACTGAGGATATTCAAGGACAGTCTGTGCCTGACCGCATTGGCGAATTGTTTAAGTGAAGGTTGGCACAACAGAAACACTGGATGAAAATGGAGCAGCAGGAGGTGGCCCTTAGCAGGAGGTGGCCCTTAGCAGGAGGTGGCCCTTGAGAAAGCCGCATTACCAGATGGCCATGTATCCTCAGCTCAATCTGACAGAGACATTTGGAAAGTTGTAGCCACTTTTCCCATATTTCAGGAAGGACGGGAAAGTAGTGATTTAGAGACATTTGAGTTTTTGTGGCAAACTAAAGGTGGCCATACACATGCCGACAGATCAGGTTGGTATTGGATCACATTGGTATCTGTCGGCACACATGCTGTAGGAACAGCACACACAGACCCGACCGTTCCCTATATGCAGTGTGGGGATCGGTTGGCCATGTGGCCATAAACCGCACAATCGTTTCGGCTTCCTCTACTTCAAGAAGTTTTCCGTCATTCCCGATCGATCAGAGTGCCGCCTATGGTTGTCATCAGCACTCCGATTGGTTGGGAAAAGCTCCTACACCAGGGGTCCTCAATCTTTTTAAATATAGGGCCAGTTAGTGATCTCTCTGTCTTTTAGGAGGGGGCAGACTATATTATAAATGTCTTATGTAGGGTGGTCAGAAGTGTCCCACACAGGCTGAAAATCATATGACAGGACAGATGTTGACGTGTCCACTTGTGCCCGTAACACGCCGAATTCTGGAATGAACCTGTATCTTAGTGTATTGTTCCTCACATCTAACATACGGTTCATCATATAAACAGACATACATGTTTCCAGAATATGGTGTAAAATGTGTGTTATGGGCACATGGGACCATTTCAGTATCTGTACAGTCCTCATGATGCCACCAATTATAAAACCCTCATACGGTGGGAAGACTCTATTTGGCACAGCTCTGCTACCCATCCGCATGGATAGCCCTGGTGTACACCCCATGGTCTCCGTAGTCATGCCGCCATCCGTGGTGATGGGGAGTCACTTACCCCTGCGTAGCCCTTAGGTCTCTGCACATATCAGCCAACACTGTTTATACTGGTTACAGCGCCACCCATGGCCGCATCAGGAACAGAAGTAAGGGCCAGGCAAATTGCATTGGAGGGTGATATCCGCCCCACAGGCCGTAGTTTGAGGACCCCTGATAATAGGTAAATCCTGTCCGTTCCCTGATGGAATTTGCCATCATCGTTGGTATGTTTGGTCCCCGTAACTGTAGTAAAGATGAAGAATGTTCATTCATCCTAGCAACCAAGTGAACTGGACGAGCCAGTGCTACATTCCGGGTCTGATGATCAGAGACTGGATTAGGAAGAGGTAAAACAGCCCCTGCTGGCCAGATATGAGTATTACAGGCAAACTTTCCGCTCCCGACTTTCCACTCCCGACTTTCCGCTATCCCCAAGATACTTACCTGGAGTTCGGCAATAAGTTAACCGGAGCCATGGACCAGTGGGTTAAAGGTTCTGGGGCAGAGACAATAAAGGTTTTAATCTAATATTAAATTCAGACGCATTTCCTTGAGCACAGAGTCATTCAGGGGTTGGAGGAGGTCCATGGGTTTGTACACGAGGTGGGTACGGTAGGTACACCTAAAAGACCAATGGATCGGTGCCTCTTGCAGTATGTGAGTAATGGGCCGTGATCCGCAGACAATAACTTCCCAGCTGGCAGATAAGTTCATTGAAACAAGAAACCATTTTAACAGAGACCCCCAAGGTCATCCCAACACCCCAGGGGATAAAGAGTCCACAGTGCTCCTGCCCCATCAATGCCCCTCGCCTTGTAAAACACGGAGCTGGAGTAAGACATTGCTATAGATGGGGGGCACCTTGCAAGTCTTTTGCCCATTAAATCAGGGGTCTGTTCCGTTTCAGATCCCCAGGGTGGGACAGCGGCCCTACCTGCTGCTACCATAAAGATGAGAAGGGCGATGAACATCCAGGTCTCTATTGGAGTCGGAAGCTACTCCCAAGGGAACCAACCCTACCACTTGGCCATGAATTTACTGTGATCAACCACAATCCTCTAAGATGGCAACACAAAGTTTCTGGGGACAATGGAAAGTTGTTACGGTGGAGTTTAGTTTTTCAGTGCAGCCACCATGTGATGGACATGGTGGCCAATAACTAGACATGCCAATAACTAGACATGCCAATAACCAGACACCATGGTGATGGACTTTCCAGAAGAGAGCGTGGCGCCAGCCAATAACTAGACATGCCAATAACTAGACATGCCAATAACTAGACATGCCAATAACTAGACATGCCAATAACTAGACATGGGCGCAAATCCCAAGTTTCCTTCCGTTTTCTTATTCCCGGATCTCAGGAAAATCCCGAAGATCCGAAACCGGAACTTGGTTTTACGTTAAACAGAGAGACAAAGAAACACAAATATTGCAATAATGATCTACAACAGGGGAGATCTTTCTAAATACCACACTACCCAAACTACACACACTACCCAAACACACTACCCAAACACACTACCCAAACACACTACCCAAACTAGTGTGTGTTGAGTTGGGTGTGGTTGGGTAGTGTGTGTAGTTTGGGGTAGTGTTGTTTGGGTTAGTGTGTTTGGGTAGTGTGTGTGTAGTTTGGGTAGAGTGTGTTTGGGTAGTGTGTGTAGTTTGGGTAGTGTGTGTAGTTTGGGTAGTGTTGATAGTGTGTGTAGTTTGGGTAGTGTGTGGTAGTGGTGTGTAGTTTGGGTAGGTGTGTGGTAGAGTGTGTTGGGTAGGTGTGTTGGGTATGTGTTTGGGTAGTGTGTTTGGGTGTGTGTTGGGTAGTTTGCGGTAGGGGTGTTGGGTAGTGTGTTTGGGTAGTGTGTTGGGTAGTGGTTGTAGTTTGGGTAGTGTTGTAGTGTTGTGGTAGTGTGTGTGTTGGTAGTGTGTTTGGGTAGTGTGTTTGGGTAGTGTGTTGTGTTTGGGTAGTGTGGTTTGGGTAGTGTGGTTTGGGTAGTGTGTTGTAGTGTGTGTAGTTTGGGTAGTGTGTTTGGGTAGTGTGTTGTGTTTGGGTAGTGTGTGGTGGGTAGTGTGTTTGGGTAGTGTGTGTAGTTTGGGTAGTGTGTTTGGGTGTAGTGGTGTAGTTTGGGTAGTGTGTTTTTGGGTAGTGTGTGTAGTTTGTGTAGTTGTGTGTAGTTTGGGTAGTGGTGTGTAGTTTAGTGGGTAGTGTGTGTAGGTTGGGTAGTGTGTGTAGTTTGGGTAGTGTGTGTAGTTTGGGTAGTGTGTTGGGTAGTAGTGTGTTGTAGTGTTGGGTAGTGTGTTTGGGTAGTGTGTGTAGTTTGGGTAGTGTGTTTGGGAGTGTGTTTGGGTAGTTTGGGGTAGTGTGTGTTTGGGTAGTGTGGTAGTTTGGGTAGTGTGTTTGGGTAGTGTGTGTAGTTTGGGTAGTGTGTGTAGTTTGTGTGTGTAGTGTGTTAGTTTGGGTAGTTGGTGGGTAGTTTGGGTGTGTGTTTGGGTAGTGTGTGTAGTTTGGGTAGTGTGTGTAGTTTGGGTAGTGTGTTTGGGTAGTGTGTGAGTGTTGTGGGTAGTGTGTTTGGGTTAGTGTGTGTAGTTTGTGTGTGTGTAGTTTGGGTGGTGTGTTTGGGTAGTGTGTGTAGTTTGGGAAGTGTGTTTGGGTAGTGTGTGTAGTTGGGTAGTGTAGTTTGGGTAGTGTGTTTGGGTAGTGGTTTGGGTTGTGTGTGTAGTGTGTGTAGTGTGTGTAGTTTGGGTAGTGTGTGTATGCTTGTTTGGGTAGTGTGTGTAGTTTGGGTAGTGTGTTTGGGTAGTGTTGTAGTTTGGGTAGTAGTGTTTTAGTTTGGGTAGTGTGTGTTGGGTAGTGTGTGTAGTTTGGGTGGGTTGTTGGGTTAGTGGTGTAGTTTGGGGTTAGTGTGTGTTTGGGTAGTGTGTGTAGTTTGGGTAGTGTGTGTAGTTTGTTGGGTAGTGTGTGTAGTTTGGGTAGTGTGTGTAGTTTGGGTAGTGTGTTTGGGTAGTGTGTGTAGTTTGGGTAGTGTGTGGGTATGTTTGGGTAGTGTAGTTTGGTAGTGTGTGTAGTTTGGGTAGGATGTTTGGTTGTGTGTGTAGTTTGGGTTGTTGGGTAGTGTGTTTGGGTAGTGTGTGTAGTTTGGGTAGTGTGGTTTGGGTTAGAGTGTGTGTAGTTTGGGTAGTGGTTTGGGTAGTGTGTGTAGTTTGGGTAGTTAGTGTGTTGGGGTAGTGTGTTGAGTTTGGGTAGTGTGTTTGGGTAGTGGTGTGTTTGGGTAGTGTGTGTAGTTTGGGTAGTGTGTGGAGTTGGGTAGTGTGTGTGTTTGGTAGTGTTGTTTGGGTAGGGTGTGTAGTGTGTGGGTAGGTGTTTGGGTAGTTGTGTGTAGTTTGGGGTAGTGTGTTGGGTAGTGTGTGTGTTGTGTTTGGGTAGTGTGTTAGTTTGTAGTTGTGTAGTGTGTGTAGTTTGGGTAGTGTGTGTAGTTTGGGTAGTGTAGTTTGGGTAGTGTGTGTGGTTTGGTAGATGTGTGTAGTTGGGTAGTGGTGGTAGTTTAGGTAGTGTGTTGGGTAGTGTGTGTAGTTTAGGTAGTGTGTTTGGGTAGTGTGTGTAGTTGGGGTAGTGTGTTTGGGTAGTGTGTGTAGTTTGGGTAGTTGTGTTTGGGTAGGTGTGTGAGTTTGGGTAGTGTGTTGTGGGTAGTGTGTGTAGTTTGGGTAGTGTTTTGGGTGGTAGTGTGTGTAGTTTGGGTAGTGTGTGTAGTTTGGTTAGTGTGTTTGGTGTTTTAGTGTGTGTAGTTTGGGTAGTGTGTTTGGTAGTGGTGTGTAGTTTGGGTAGTGTGTGGGTAGTGTGTGTAGTTTGGGTAGTGTGTTTGGGTAGTGTGTGTAGTTTGGGTAGTGTGTGTGTTTGGGTGGTGTGGTTTGGGTATGTGTGTGTAGTTTGGGTAGTGTGTTTGGGTATTGTGTTGTGTAGTTGGGTAGTGTGTTTGGGTAGTGTGTGTAGTTTGGTAGTGTGTGTAGTTTGGGGTAGTGGTGGTTGGGTAGTGTGTTTGGGGTAGTGTGTGTAGTTTGGGTAGTGTGTTTGGGTAGTGGTGTTTGGGTAGTGTGTTTGGGTAGTGTGTTTTTGTAGTTTGGGTAGTGTCTATCCACACTACACATTATCAACACTACCCACTATCCACACTACCCACACTTCACACACTATCAACACTACACATTATCCACACTACACATATTAACCACACTACACAAATGACTATACACTGCCCACTATCCACCCTATTCACACTAACCACACTACACACTATCTACACTTGTTTACACAATACACATTAACCACATTACATAAACTACACACTGTCTATGGTACACACTCTATCCACACTACACGGTATCCACACTACACACAGTACAAACTATCCACACTACACACACTTTTCACACTACACACTAACCACACTACACATACTATCCACATTACAAACTATCCAGACTACACACTATCCACACTACATGTTATCCACACTATACACACTATCTACACTACACATAATATCCAAACTACACAGTATCTATGCTTCACATGCTATCCACACTGCACAATATCTACACTACACATATTAACCACATTACACACTATCCACACTTGTTTACAAATGATTTACACTATACACTATCCACATTACACAAACTACACACTGTCCATGCTTCACACTACGCGGTATTCACACTACATGCACAACACCCTATCATTACTATACACTTTGCACACTATCCACATTCCACACTCTCCACACTACTCACACAACACCCATAATAGCTAGACTACACACTATCCACACTACACAAACAATTCACAGTTTAATGCATATTGCATACAGACTGCAATGGTACCTAGGTAGTCAAGCAGCATCCACAGTCAATTATTAACCTTTTGTGTACATGTTACAATTGTCATTCGGGATCAGTCCCCATATCCAAGGTAATGAGTAAAATAAGGTCCACATTCTGTCACTTGCCTTGAGGGGGGATGGGAAGACACATCTCTGGTCCTCTAGGCGGCTACACTGAAAGGAAGGAAACACCAAACTGGTCACAACACAACGTGACAATGAGATTGTAACGACAAAACAGAACGCAGTAATTGTAGGGATCGCCGTCACTGAAACATTGTGAACGTCATTGTGGCCCCAGCACAATTAAAGAAGTGTTAAATAGTTATTCACAAAAACACACTTTTAGGGAAGGGGTCTGGAGTCTTTAACTACCGTAGTGGGTGGGAATACAAAATGGCAGCCCACCTTGGGTTGGTAAAGGGGTTTGTATGTCAGACATTGGTTTCCTGATGTCCTATGGTAACTGACACTGCACAGGAAGGGGAAAGGAAACATCACAATATACATAAGAGGCAGTGGATGATCACAAAGATAGTTTTATTACCTGCATCTTCTCAATCATTTCAAAAAGGTCCACCGGCTGAAAAGAGAGAGAGTGGAGAATCACAGAGAGATATACAGACTAATGTAGAGCCACAGAGAGCTATATAGTGTCACGGAGAGTCACGGAGAGCTATATAGTGTCACGGAGAGCTATATAGTGTCACGGAGAGTCACGGAGAGCTATATAGTGTCACGGAGAGCAACGGAGAGCTATATAGTGTCACGGAGAGTCACAGAGAGCTATATAGTGTCACGGAGAGCTATATAGTGTCACGGAGAGTCATGGAGAGCTATATAGTGTCACGGAGAGTCATGGAGAGCTATATAGTGTCACGGAGAGTCATGGAGAGCTATATAGTGTAACGGAGAGTCACAGAGAGCTATATAGTGTCACAGAGAGCTATATAGTGTCACGGAGAGTCACGGAGAGCTATATAGTGTCTGACCATATTAAGATCTCTGTGACTCTCCGTGGTTTTGTGACTTTTGGATGACACTTTTATAGCTCTCTGTTGTGACTCCCGTTGATGAAACTATATAGACTCTATGTGACTCTCCGTTGACCAACTTAAATTAGCTTTCTGTGACTCTCAGTGACACTTTATAGCTCTCCTTGTGGACTCTCCTCTCCGTGATGAAACTATATTAGCTCTCTTGTGACTTCTCCCGTTGCACACTTTATAGCTCTACGTGTGTTTGACTCTCCCGTGACGTGACACTTATATAGCTCTCCGTTGCTTGCTTGATGACTTCTCCGTTGACACTATATTATAGACTCTCTCTGTTACTCTCCCGTTTGACACTTTATTTATTCAGCTCTCTTTAACTCTCCGTTGGTTTTCCGTTTGACACTATATATGCTCTCTGTTACTCTCCCGTGACACTATTAGATCTCTGTGACTCTCGTGGACACTATATAGCTCTCTGTGACTCTCCGTTGAATCGACCATATAATAGCGTCTCGTGGTCTCGTGACACATATAGCTCTCTGTGACTCTACGTGACTTTATTAGTCTATGTGACTTCCGTGACACTATATAGCTCTATGTGCTCTGTTGACTCTCCGTGACATATATAGCTTCTGTGAAATCTCCGTGGACACTATATAGCTTCTATGGGACTCTCCGTGACACTATATAGCTCTCTGGTGACTCTACGGACACTTTAGTAGCTCTCTTGTGCTCTCCGTTTGCAATATATAGCTTCTTGTGACTCTCCGTTTGCACTATATATGCCCTCGGGAATCTCCGTGACACTATATAGCTCTCTGTGATCTCCGTGTGACCACATAGCTCTCTGGCTCTCCGTGACCACTATATAGCTCTTTCGTGATCTCAGGTTGACATTATATGCGCTCTCTGTGATCTCAGTGACACGGAATGAAGCTCTCCGTGACTCTTCCGTGACAAATATATAGCTCTATGTGACTCTCGTGACACCACTTTATAGATCTCGGTGATATCCGTTTGACCACAGGAGCTTTCCGTGGACTCTCCGTGACACTATTATAGCACTCTCTGTTGACCTCTCCCGTGACACGATATAGCTCTCAGTGGACTCTCTCGGGACAATATATAGCTCTCTGTGGATCTCCGTGAACTATATAGCCCTATGTGACTCTCCCGTGACACTTTATAGCTCTCTGACCTCTCCGTGTGACACATATAGCGTCCGTTGACTCTCCGTAAACCAAATATATAAGCCTCTCTGTGACTCTCCGTGACACTATTATATATCTCCTATGTTACTCCCCGCGTGACCACTTTATAGCTCTCGGACTCTCCGTGTGACACTATATAGCTCGCTGTGAATCTCCGTGCTGACACTATATAGCTCTCTGTGACTCTCCGTGAGGACACCTTAAGCTCTCGGGACTCTCGTGACACTATATAGCATCTCTGGGACTCTCCGTGATGACCACTATATAGCTCTCTGGACTCTCCGTGGACACTTTTATAGATCTCCGTGACTCTCCGTGACACTGATATAGCTCTCCGTGGATGGACTCTCGTGACACTATATAGCTCTCTGTTATCTCCGTGACCACTTTATAGCTATCCGTGACATCTCTTGTGGACACTATAGTAGCTCTCCGTGACTCTACGTAACACTAATATAGCTTCTGGGATCTCCGCGTGTGATTGACACTATTATCGCCTGTTATCTCCGTGGACACTTTATAGCTCTCTGTGAATCTCCGTGACTGCCACTATATAGCTATCTGTGACTCTCCGTTGACACTATATAGCTCTACGTTTGCTCTCCGTGACACTATATAGCTATCGTGTCTCTCCGTTGGACTGACACTATATAGCTCTCTGTGACTCTCCGTTGGATGACACTATAGAGCTTATCTTGAGTCTACGTTGACCACGATCACTAGCTCTCTGTGACTCTTCCGCCGTGACACTTGATAGCTTCTGTGACTCTCCGGAGCAACATATAAAGCTCTCTGTGACCTTCTCAGTGACACTATATAGCTTCTGGTGACTCTAAGTGACCAACTTTATAGCTCTCTGTGAATCTCGTGACACTCTATAGCTTTCGTGACTTCCGTGAAACTTTTATAGCTCTCCGTGACTCTCCGTGACACTTATAGCTCTCCGTTTTGCACCTCCCGGGACACTATATAGCTCTCCGTTTGATGACCTCTCGCGTGGACACAATAGCCTCTCTGTTGACTCTCCGTTGACACTTTACTAGCTCTACGTGCCACTTTCTACGTGGACAATATTATAGCTCGCGTTGACTCCCGTGACACTATGTAGCTCTCGTGACTCTCCGTGACACTATTATATAGCTCTCTGGTACATCTTCCGTGAAACTTTAGAGTAGCTCTCTGTAACTCCTCCGGACACTATATAGCTCTCTGTGGACTCTCGTGACACTATATTATAGTCTCTGTGACTCTCCGTGATCACTATATAGCTCTCTGTGACTCTCGTGATGACACTATATAGCTTCTCTGTGAGTCTCGTGACATAGAAGCTCTCTGTGACTCTACGTGGGACACTGATAGCTCTCTGTGGACTCTCCGCGTGATGACACGTATATAATTTTTTTTTTTTTGCTTCTGGGACTCTCCGTGACAATATATAGCTCTCTGTTTGACTCTCCGTGAACTATCTAGCTCTCTGTGACTTACCGTGACACTATATCGCTCTCTGTGAATCTACGTGGAAACTTTAGAGCTCTCTGGGCTCTCCGTGACACTAATAGCTCTCGTGACCTCTCCGTGACAATATATAGCCCTCTGTGACTCTCCGGACACGATATAGCTCTCTGTGACTCTCCGTGAACTTATCGCTCTCAGTGACTCTCCGTGACACTATATTAGCCTCTCTGTGACTCCCGTGACCACTTTATGTCTCTGGGATCCCGTGACACTATATAGTCGCAGTGACTCTACGTGGACACTATATAGCTCTCTGTGACCTCCGTTGACACTTATAGCTCTCCGTGACTATCCGTGACATATATAGACTCTCCTGACTCTCCGTGACACTAGATACTCTCCGTGACTCTCCGTTGACACTATATAGCTCTCCGTGACTCTCCTGTGACCACTTTATAGCTCTCCGGACTCGCCGTGCCACTATATAGCCTCCGTGACTCTCCGTGAAAACTTATGAGCTCTCTGGGACTCTCCGTGACACTATAGGCTCTCTGTGACTCTCCGGACACTATAAGCTTCTCTGTGACTCCCGGGACACTATATAGCTCTCTGTGACTCTCCGTGACACTATATAGCTATAAGTGACTCTAGTGACATTTATAGCTCTCCGTGACTCTCCGTGACACAATATAGTCTCCGTGACTCTCCGTGACAAATATATAGCTCTCGGGACTCTCGTGACACTATAGAGCTCTCTGTGACTCTCCGTGACACGATATAGCTGCTCTGTGATCTCCGTGACACTATATAGCTCTCTGTGGAACTCTCCTGTGAAACGATATAGCTGCTCGGGGATCCCGTGAAACTATATAGCTCTCGTGACTCTCCGTGACCACTAATATAGCTCTCTGTGGACTGATTTTTTCGGTGACACTATATAGCTCTCCGTGACTCCGTGACACTAATAGCTCATACGGGGACTCTCCGTGACAACTATATAGCCTCCGTGGACTCTCCGTGAACCCACATATAGCTCTCTGTTACTCTCCGTGACACGTTATTAGCTCTCCGTGACTCTCAGTGACACTATATAGCTCTCCGTGATCTCCGTGACAAATATAGATCTCTGTGAATCTCCGTGACACTAAGAGCTCTTCCTGACTCTCCGTGGACACTTATATAGCTCTCCGGGAATCTCGTGACACTATATAGCTATCAGTTGACTTCTCCGTGCACTATATAATTCTCGGTTTATCCGTGACACTATATAAGCTCTCCGTGACTTCCGTGTGACACTATAAGCTCTCTGTGATCTCAGTGACACGATAAGCTCTCTGTGATTCTCTGTGACACTATATAGCTCTCTGTGACTCTCAGTGACACTATATAGATCTCTGTGACTCTCCGTGACACTATATAGCTCTCCGTGACTCTCCGTGGCCACTATAGACTCCTGTGGACTGCTCGTGACACTTTATAGCTCTGTGACTCTCGGTGACACTATATAGCTCTACGTTGACTCTCCGTGAAACTTTATAGCTCTCTGTGACTCTCCGTGACACTATATAGCTCTCCGTTACCTCGTGACCACTATATAGTATTCCGTGGACTCTCCGTGATGAAACTCTCAGCTCTCTGTGGACTCTCTGTGACACATATCGCTCTCCATGACTCTCCGTGACACTATATAAGCTATCCGGACTCTTCCGTGACACTATATCAGCTCTCTGTGACTCTCCGTACACGATAGAGCTCTCTGTGACTCTCCGTGACCACTTATATAGCTCTCCGTTGACTCTCCGTGACACAATATAGCTCTCCTTGTTATCTCCGTGACAATTTATAGCTCTCTGTGACTCTCCGTGGACACTATATCAGTATAGCTCTTCCGTGACTAGCCGTGACACTATATAAGCTCTCCGTGACTCTCCGTGGACCACATATAGCTCTCCGTGACTCTTCCGTGACAACTATATTAGCTCTACGTTACTCTCCTGACACTAATAGTCTCCGTGACTCTCGTGACCAATATATAGATCTCGTTACTCTCCGTGGAACTATATTAGTCTCCGTTGACCTCCGTGACACTATATAGCTCTCCGTGACTTCTCCTGACACTAGATAGCCTCCGGGTGACTCTCCGTGACACTATATAGCTCTCTGTGACTCTCCGTGACACTATATAGCTCTCTGTGACTCTCCGTGACACTTTATAGCTCTCCGTGACTCTCTGGTGGAAACTATAGCTCTCTGTGGACTCTCCGTGACACTATATAGCTCCGTGACTCTCAGTGACACTATATAGCTCTCTGGACTCTCAGTGACAATAGATAGCCTCTCTGTGACTCTCCGTGACCACTATAAGCTCTCTGTTATCTCCGTGACACTTTATAGCTCTCTGTGACTCTCCGTGACCACTATATAGCTCGCCATGACTCTCAGTGACACTA
>JAACNH010001524.1:10898-70468 GCA_019447015.1 Hymenochirus boettgeri | reverse complement strand
TAAACAGTACATAATAATAAGATAATAACCCAATACATAATAATAAAACAATGACATAATAATGACAAAACTAAAGATAAATTAACAATAATATAACAATAACATAATAATAATAAACAATGACTATAATATATACTATACTAATATAGCAATAAAATAATTATACACAGTAACATAATGACATAATAATATATAATAAACAATAACGTAATAGTAAGATAAAGAACAATAAAGAGAAGAACAAGGACTAAATAATATGAGACACAAGAACAGAATAATAATCCAACTCTTTGATGTCCTATAATAATAACAATAACATAATAATAAGATAATAACAATAATAACAATGACATAATAATAAGATAATAATAATAATATAATAATAATAATAACATAATAAGGTAATAACAATAATATAATAACAATAACATAATAATAAGATAAGAATAATATAATAATAATAACATAATAATAAGGCAATAACAATAATATAATAACAATAACATAATAATAATAACAATGACATAATAATATATAATAATAACAGTAACATAATAATAAGATAATAACAATAACATAATAATAATAACAATGACATAATAATGACATAATAATAAGATAATAACAATAATATAACACTAACATAATAATAACAATGACATAATAATATATAATAATAACAATAATATTATAACAGTAACATAATGACATAATAATATATAATAATAACAATAACGTAATAGTAAGATAATAACAATAACATAATAATAAGATAATAATAACATAATAATAAGATAATAACAATAATAACAATAACATAATAACAATGGCATAATAATATATAATAATAACAATAACATAATAGTAAGATAATAACAATAATAACAATAACATAATAATAAGATAATAACAATAACATAAAAATAAGATAATAACAATAATAACAATAACATAATAACAATGACATAATAATATATAATAATAACAGTAACATAATTGTAAGATAATAACAATAATAACAATAACATAATAATAAGATAATAATAATAATATAATAATAATAACATAATAAGGTAATAACAATAATATAATAACAATAACATAATAATAAGATAATAATAATAATATAATAATAATAACATAATAATAAGGCAATAACAATAATATAATAACAGTAACATAATGACATAATAATAACAATAATAACAATAACATAATAGTAAGATAATAACAATAATATAATAACAATGACATAATAATATATAACAATAACATAATAATAATAATAGCAATGACAATAATATATAATAATAACAATAACATAATAATAATAACAATAACATAATAATAAGATAATAACAATAATAACAATTCAGATAAATAATAATATAATAAACTAACCTATTAAGTTAAGATAAAAAAAACAATATAATAACAAGAACATAATAGTAAATTCATAACATAACATAATCATAAGATCATAATATCTCCTACCAACTAACCTAATATAGATAAGCAACAATATAACACATACCATCATAATCATAACATAACAATATAATATATAATATATAACATAACATAGAGCACGATAATAAACAATAATAACATCACATAATAAGATAATAATAATATTATAACGTAAATCAGACATCTAATATTAATAATAACAATAAAACATCATAAATAGATATAATATATACTAACAATACCATAATAATAAGGATCACAATAATACAATAACATAACCTATAGTAGATAAATAACAATAATAACAACATAACATAATAGTAAGATAATCACAATAACATAAAGAACAATACTACAATAACATAACATAATAAACTCACATATAATAAGGGAATAACATAATTTAAACCATAACATAATAATAAAACAACAATAATAATAAGGTAATACCAATAAGATAATAACATACTAAGACATTCTACCCGCAAATCCCAACTATAACACGTATAATAGATTATAAAATAATCGATTATATTTTTTATTATAGGAATATTTCAGGACCCAGCGATACCGTATCTGACCCTGTTCAGGTCAATATATTACCCATTGACCAATGGAGATGCAGGAAACTGACCCACCTCCAGGTACAGTAAAGGGGGAATCAATGTGTACACTTACCTCTATATGACATTACTGTAGGTAGGTGTTAGTGGGAACCCCAAGTTTATACACTGTGGTAAGTAACCAATGTATTTTCCTTTAGCTTATGGCTGAAAACAGATGAAGGTGTCTTGGAGCAAATGCAGATGGAGCTGGGGATATAATGGGGTATAATCCCTTCTTTCAGGTAGGTTTGTATTGACTTTCTCCATGGCAGCACCAAGCGGAGAATCAGGCAGGTAGAATGGGGACAGAGGGATTTGGGTTTAAATTTGATAGAAATTGATGAGTTAGTTGTAGACAATAGATAAGAGGGAGAGTTCTTCTACCAGGACTCTGGGGCAGGCAACCAAAAAAAAAAAACAACAAAAAAAAAAAGAATTGTGGTTCTGCGCCTACTGTTAATATCAATTGTACCTCCAGGGTAGACTTGCCCTTTAAAGAGAATTATAAACTACTCCGTGATTCCTTTTATTAAAGGGAAGTGACTTACCAGTTGTGACTTTCAGTAACGCAGATGCCCAATTCTATGGAGACAAATGCCTGTTTTGGCTGACAATTGTTCATTGAAGGGGTTAGTGTAATTCCCCTTTAACGGTGATTGGCCCAGAGAGGGTGTACAGTCCAACCAATGAAAACTAAGCATGTACTGTGTCTTTATTGGTGTAAGTCTCAGGAAACCAGAGTGTCCCTGGAACCTTTCCAGCCAGTAACGAGACGTGTTAGATTTACCGCGTCTTTTTACCGTTTCATTCAGAAATAAATCTACTCACAGCGTAATTAGAACGATCACAGACGATAAGATTTATTAATACAGGAATAAATTAATAACTTACAACATGTGAATTCCAAAGGAAGAACTGTTAATGACACAAGGTAATAGTCCAGGTCACACAGAAAATCACTAACATTTACCACCACTAGGAGGAGACACTACTGCTTGTCTGCTCTGGTGGTCCCTAGTGGGTGGGAGTTGTCCAGTGTACGTTACCCACTGAATATTTTACCCTTTACAAAAACCCCTGAATGTTTTCTAGTCATTTACAATATTATTTAGGATATTTACAGGGCACAAAGCATCAGTGATGCTCAGAAACCGACTTACCGAGTTGGTAGGTGATAGAAAGTAACAGTGAACGTGGAATAAATAACAATGAGTGGTTGGTCAGTAAGAATACAGGATAAAATACTGCGCTGTGTTTATCATTGGCTGTCTGTCAACCAATCAAAACTTCACAAATCGGTTTGGACCAATGCAAGTTAGTACACCGGGGGGGTTAACAGATGGAGGGCGACATCTAAATGTGAAAACCCAATTACCTTATAGGGAATGTCCCCCCTACATCTGTCTCGCTCTCCTTATGGGCATGTTCCTCCTACATTCTCTTCTTAAGGGAATGTCCCTCCTAACTTGTTCCGTATGGGAATGTTCCCTCCGACATCGAGCTCCCTTATAGGAATGCCCCCCCTTCATCTAGCTCCTATAGGAATGTCCCCCGTACATTCTATCATCCTATAGGTCATGTCCCTCTACATCTAGCTTCCTTAAAAGGAATCCCCCTTTTCATCTAGCTCCTTATATAGCAATGTCCCCTCCTTACATCTAGCTCCTTATAGGGAAATGTCCCCACTACCTCTAGCTCCCTTATGGGATTGTCCCCCCCTTCCTCAGCTCCTTATAGGGAAATGTCCCTCCTCATCTGTCTCTCTTATGGGAATGTCCCCTCCTCCATCTAGCTCCCTTTATGGAATGCCCCCCTACATCTATCTCTATAAGGGAAATGTTCCCCTTTACCTCTACTCCTTATTGGTTAATGTCCCCCCTTCATCTAGCTCCTTATAGGGAATGTCCCCCCGACACTAGCCTTCCTTATAGGGAAATGTCCCCCCTACATGCTAGCTCCTTATAGGAATGCCCCCCCCTTCATCTGCTCCTATAGGGAAAGGTCCCTCTACATCTAGCCTCCTTATAAGGAATGATCCCCCCCTACATCTAATCTCCTTTATAAGGGAATTTCCTCTCCTCAATCTAGCTCCTTATAGGGAATGTCCCCCTACATCCTCTCTCCCTATAGGGAAATGTCCCTCCTACATCTGTATCCTTATAGGAATGTCCCTCCTACAGCTATCTCCTTAGAAGGAATGTCCCCCCTCATCTAGCTTCTTCATATGGAATGTCCTCCTCCTTCATCCTAGCTCCTTTAGGAAATGTCCCCCCTACATCTATCTCCTTATAGGGATTGTCCCTACACATCTAGCTCCTTATAGGGAATGGTTCCCCCCTATCATCTTCCTCCTTATAGGAATGTCCCCCCTTCATCTCGCCTTCTTATAGGGAATGTCCCCCCTACCTCCTATATCCTTATACTGAATGTCCCCCTTCCCCCCCCCCCCCATCTGCTTCCTTATAGGAATGCCCCCCCCTCCTCATATCCTTATAGGATTGTCCCCCCCTACATCTCGCTCTTATAGGGAATGTCCCCTCCTCTATCTCCTTATAGGGATTGTCCCCCCCTACATCTAGCTCTCCTTATAAGGAATGGGCCCCCCTACAATCTAGCTTCTTATAGGGAATGTCCCCCTTCATCTATCTCCTTATAGGGATTGTCCCCCCTTCATCTATCTCCTTATAGGGATTGGTCCCCCTCATCTCTCTCCTTATAGGATTTTCACCCTATCTAGCTCCTTATAGGGATTGTCCCCCCTACATCTAGCTCCTATAAGGAATGTCCCCCCTTCTCTATCTCCTTATAGGGAATTTCCCCCCCCTACATCTACTCCTTATAGGGAATGTCCCCCCTTCATTAGCTCCTATAAGGAATGTCCCCCCTTCATCTCGCTTCTTAGAGGAATATCCCCCTTCATCTATCTCTTATATGGAATTCCCCCCCTAACATCTAGCTCCTTAAAGGGATGCCCCCCCTTCATCTATCTTCCTTTAAGGATGTCCCCCCTTTCAGCGAGCTTCTTATAGGGAATGTCCACCCTACATCTGTATCCTGAGAGGGAATTGTCCCTCCTCATCATATCTCTGGGATAAGGAATGCCCCCCCTTCATCTATCTCCTATGGGAATGACCCTCCTACATCTAAGCTCCTTATAAGGAATTCCGCCTGCCATGCCCCCCACGGTCCCCATGCCCCGCCAAATGCGTGCCCCGCCCTGCCGTTTGCCTGCCCGCCCCGGCCCCCCCCTTCCATGTCCCCCCCCCATGTGCCCCCAAGTGCCTGCCCTGCCCGCACCCCGCCCGCCCCCCCCCAACATGCCCCCCCCCCCCCCCCCCCCCCCCCCCCCCCCGTCCCCCTTGCCCGCCCCAATGCCCCCATGCCATGCTTCCCATGCCCATGCCCTGCCCATGCCCCATGCCCCTATGCCCTGCCCCCCCCCCTGCCCCATGCCGCGCCCATGCCGCCATGCCATGCCCCCCCCCCCCCCCCCTCCCCGCCCCTGCCCCCCCCCATAATGCCATGCCGGGCCATGCCCCCGCCCCGGAAGGCCCCCCTGCCCGCCATGCCCCCCTGCCCCTTTGCCGCCCCCCGCCTTAGCCCCCCCGCCCCAATTCCGCCCCTGCCCCCCCTAGCCCTGCCTGCCCCCAATTCCCCTCCCAAAACGCCCACCCCCCATGCCATGCCGCCCCCCCATGCCATGCCCGCCCACGGTCCGCCCACACATGCACCTTCCTCCCATGCCCCAATGCCGCCCGCCCGCCTGCCCCCCTGCCCCCCCCATGCCCCGCCCATTGCCCCCCGCCCCGCCATGGCGCCGACCCCCTGCCCCCCCCGCCCCCCATGCCATGCCCCCCATGCCGCCGGCCCCCCCCCCCCCCCCCCGCCATGCCCTGCCCCGCCCCCCCCCCCCGCCCCGTGGCCCCCCCCGGGCACCGCCCCAATGCCGCCCGCCCCTGCCCCCTCCGGCCCCACCCCCGCCCCCTGCCATTCCGAATGGCCCCCCCCCCCCCGCCCGCGATGCCCGCCTGATGCCCCCCCCCCACCGCCCCGCCCCGCCATGCCGCCACCCATGGCCATGTATTGCCCCCCCCCCACCAATGCGCCGCCCCATGCCCCGCCCCGCCCCATGCCGCCCCCCAATTCCGCCATCCAATTGCCCCTTCCGCCCCCATTCCATGCCCGGGCCCTGCCCTGCCCGCCGTGCCCCCGCCCCCCGCCCAAAGCCTGCCCCCCATGCCCGCCGCCCACATGCCCCATGCCCCGTGCCCCATGCCCTTTGCCCTTCCCCCGCCCGACCCCCTGCCCCTGCCCCCCTACCCCCGCCGCGCCATGTTCCGCCCCCCCCCCATGCCGCCCCTGCCATTGCCCACCGCCCTCCCAATGCCCCCTGCCTGCCTCTTGCCATGTCTTGCGCATTGCCTGCCATGCCCATATGCCCCCCGCCACCCCGCAGCCCTTTGGCCATGCCCGCCGCGCCCTGGCCATGCCCATGCCCGCCCCAATGCCGCCCCCCCATGGCCATGCCACCCCCCCCCCCCTGCCTGCCCCCCCCCCCCCCCCATGCCCCGCCCCGCCATGCCGCCGCCCGCCCGCCCATATGCCCCCCGCCATTGCCGCCCTGCCGCCCCCCGGTCCCCCCAATTGCCCCCTGCCCCATGCCCCCCCCCCTGGCCCACTGCCCCCACATGCCCCCCGCCAATGCCCACTCGCCGCCCCCTATGCCATGCCTGTGGCCCGCCCCGCCCCCCCCTGCCCCTGCCCGCCCATTGCCCATGCCGCCCCTGCAATGCCACATGCCCCCCCCCCCCGGCAATGCCCGCCCGCCCCCTGCCGATGCCCCCCCCCCCGCCCGCAATGCCTTCTGCCCCCTGCCCCCCCCCCATGCCCTGCTGGGTGCCCCTGGTGCCAATGCCCCTGCCCGCCCCCCTCATGCCCATGCCGCCCGTGCCGCCAGCTTCCCAATCCATGCCGCGGGCTAATGCCATGCCCCCCGCCCATGCCCCCCCTGCCTGCCCCCCATCCTTGCCCCCCATCCGCCCCGCCCAGTGCCTGCTCCCTCCCCCGCCTGCCCCCTTCCACCATGCCCTCCACTTATGCCCCGCCCCCCATGCCCCCCCTGCCGCCCGCCCCCCGGCCATGGCCCCCGGTGGCCGCCAATGCCCGCGCGCGCCATGCCCCCAATCCCTCATGCCGCCTGTGCCCCCCCCATGCCCCCGTTGCCAATGCCCCCCCCCCTGCCTGCCCGCCCCTGCCCATGCCCTCTCTGCCCCGCCCTGCCCTGCCAATGCCCGGCATGCCCCCGAATGCCCCCGCCCTTTCATCTAGCTTCTTATAGGAATGTCCCCCCTACAATCTGTATCCTTAATAGGGAATGTCCCTCCTACATCTATCTCCTTATACAGGATGCCCCCCCTTCATCTATCTCCTTATAGGGAATGACCCTCCTACATCTGTATCCTTGAGGGATGTCCCTCCTACATCTAGCTCCTATAGGAATGTCCCCCCTACATCTATCTCCTTATAGGGAATTGCCCTCCTACATACTAGCTCCTTTAGGGAATGTCCCCCCTACATCTATCTCCTTATAGGGAATGTGCCCTCCTACATCCTGCTCCTTATAGGGAATTGGCCCCCCACATCTATCTCGTATAGGGAATGTCCCCCCTACATCTATCTCTTATAGGGATGACCCCCCCTTCATCCATTCCTCCTTATAGGGAATGAACCCGCCTACATCTGTATCCTTATGGTAATGCCCCTCCTAATCTAGCTCCTTATAGGATGTTCCCCCTACATCTATCCTCCTTTATAGGGAATGTCCCTCCTACATCCTGCTCCTTATAGGGATGTCCCCCCTACTCTATCTCCTTGAATAGGGATGTCCTCCATACCTCTAGCTCCTTATAGGGAATGTCCCCCCTACTCTAGCTCCTTTAGGGATGTCCCACCCCCCTACAATCTATCTCCTTATAGGAATGTCCCCCCCTACACTCTCTCCTATATAGGGGAATGTCCCCCCCCTACATCTAATTCTCCTTATAGGGGAAATGTCCCCCTACACTATCTCCTATAGGGAATGTCCCCCCTTCAGCTACTTCTTATAGGGAATGTCCCCCCTACATCTAATTCCTTATAGGGAATGCCCCCCCTACATCAGCTCCTTTAGGTAATTCTCCTCCCCTACATCTGTATCCTTATAGGGATGTCCCCTCCTACATCTATCCCTTATAAGGAGGGCCCCCCTTCCTCTTCTCCTTTAGGGAATGGCCCCCCCTACATCTAGCTCGTTATAGGAATTCCCCCCCTTCATCTAGCTCCTTATAATGATGTCCCCCCTTCATCTAGCTTCTTATAGGAATGTCCCCCTTCAGCTAGCTCCTTATAGGTGAATGGCCCCCCTACCTCTCTCTCCTTATACGGAAATGCCCCCCTGCATCTATCTCCTTATAAGGAATTCCCCCCCCCTTCATCTGCTTCTTATAGGGAATGTCCCCCCCCTACCTCTGGATCCTTATAGGCCAAGTCCCGCCTACCTCTAGCTCCTTATAAGGATGCCCCCCCTTCATACCTAGATTTCTTATAGGGAATGTCCCCCCCTACATCTGTAATGCCTTATAGGGATGTCCCTCCTACATCTATCTCCTTATAGGATGCCCCCCCCTTCATCATCTCCTTATACGGAATGTCCCCTCTACTCTAGCTCCTTTATAGGGAAAGGTCCCTCCCTACATCTATTCTCCTTATAGGAATGTCCCCCTCCTACCTCTATCTCCTGATAGGGAATTGGTCCCTCCTACATCTAGCTCCTATAGGGCATGTTCCCCCCTACATCTATCTCCTTATAGGGGAAATGTCCCCTCTACATCGCTCCTTATAGGGAATGTTCCCCTCCTCACATCTAGCTCCTTATAGGGAATGTCCCCACATCTATCTCCTTATAGGGCATGTCCGCTCCTACATCTGTCTCCTGATAGGGAATGTCCCCCTCCTACATCTTAGCTCCTTAATAGGAAATGTCCCTCCTACATCTAGCTCCTTATAGGGAATGTCCCCCCTACTCTAGCTCCTTTTAGGGGTACGTCCCCCCTACTCTAGCTCCTTATAGGAATGTCCTCTACTAATCTACGCTCCTTTAGAGGGAATGTCCCCCGACCTCTGCTCCTATAGGGAATGTCCCTCCTACATCTAGCTGCCTTTAGGGAATGTCCCCTACATCTAGCCTCCTTATGGGAATGTCCCATCCTACATCTAGCTCCTTCTAGGGAATGTCCCCCTACACTCGCACCTTATAGGGAATTTCCCCCCCTACATTAGCTCCTTATAGGGGAATGTCCCCTACTCTAGCTCCTTATAGGAATGGTCCCGCCTAACATCTAGCTCCTTATAGGGAATGTCCCCCCTACATCTAAATCTCCTTATAGGGAATGCCCCCCCTACATCTAGCTCCGTATAGGTAATGGTCCCCTACTTTCTATCGCCTAAGGGATGGCCCCTCCTACATCTAGCTTCCTTATAGGGAATGTATCTATCTCCTTATAAGGAGCCCCCCCTACATCTAATCTCCTTAGGGAATGTCCCCCCTCATCTAGCTCCTTATGGGAATGATCCATCCTACATCTAGCTTCTTTTTAGGGATGTCCATCCTACATCTAGCCTCCTTATAGGGAATGTCCCTCCTACATCTAGCTCTTATAGGGAAGTACCCCTCCTACCTCTAGCTCCTTATAGGTATGTCCCCCCTACTCTATCTCCCCTTATAAGGAATGTCCCCCCCCTTAAATCTATCTCCTTATTCAGGGCAATTCTGTACACCCCCACTACGGCTCCTTATGAGGGAATGTCCCCCCTACATCTAGCTCCTTATAGGGAATGTCCACCCCCACAGCCATCTAGCTCCTTATAGGGAATGTCCCCCCCAATCAATCTAGCTCCTTATGGGAATGTCCCCCCTACCTCATCTCCTTATGGGATGTCCCCCGAACATCTAGCTCTTGGTTCCGTGGTGTAACTTCGTCACACACATAACACTCTTGGGAATTTGACGAAAAGAAAACTGATCAGGATTCATTATGTATCAACGTGGAAATAACTACTGTTCTACTGCACATGCTAACGCTGTTCTGGGGCTTGTGGGACTGTAGTTCACATACAGTTCAGAAGGACACAGAGTAACTCTGTTCACAGTAATGAGATACAGTGTCCCCCGTAGTCTGTTCACTATTTTATTCCCTTTAGTTGTGTATCATTTATAACAAACACACAGAGCTTTTAGTAAGAGATTTAACTGGAGGGCAAGGTGCCTGTATGTTAGTGAATAAGCTCTACAAGGGCATGCTGGGAGTTGTAGTACAGCCAGGATTGTGGACCTTAAGTGAACGATCCCCTAATACAGAGCAAGACCAGCCGTCTATCCACTGAACCCGTCAGCATCTCACCACGGACGTGGTTTGGTCTAGTTATTAATGGATCTTTGTTGGATGCGGTTTTGGCTTGGATATATCTATAGTATATGGGATGGTTCATGGCAATCCAGTGTATTTGAACAGACACGTCCGCTCTCATAGCTAGTAGATGTGTTGGATTCTTCCTCCTATAGGGGTCCATTGGAGCTGGAATTTATAACTTCCAATTCTCCTCGTACGCTGCACTAAAAGTCACCTTGAGACTTTCATTGGTTCCTCTGCAATCTGTATTGGTGCTTTCCCGGTTACACTATGTGGTGCGGACCACAGTCTCCTGACCACCAATCCTCGCTCGTGGCACAAAGAAACTGCCTGAGGGCCACATACTTAATTCTCTTAATTACAGCTCCCTACTGGTGGTTTCATTGACCTAATAACGTTGAACATCATGAAACCAAGACAAACTGAGATGAACAGAGGGTATTTTAACTGAACAGGGATCTCTGTGTATGGTCTGACCCTATCTTCTAAGGCTTTGAACTCTTAAGCCGGCTCTTTAGACTGACGGACTTCTGTTCCACTCCTGCCTGGTGTTCTTAGGGCCTGAGTCTTCCTCCTTATCTACCTGCCATAGTCCCCTTCTCGTCAGATTCCACCGATGATGTTGACGGCTTGAAAAGATATTTTATGGCCTTAGACAATTTCAATAATATACATGGACCATCATCTCTTTATATTCACCAGATAGAAAAGACACGGGGGGTATTCGGAGTCTTTAGGTAAGGAACGTCGTTGGTCAATAATCAGCCATAGTCCTCTTGTCTCTTACACTGAATTTATAGACGTTTATTTAATAATGAGCTATATTTTTTATACTATTTCTTTTCACTTATTTATAATAGGGAAATCTTCTCGTGGTGTAAAAGTATCGCTAACACGCAGGAAATTTTTATTTACCGCAGCAAATTAGACAACGTCATTCCCTATTATCCTAGAAGAGAAAGTCTCATACCACCGTCACAATAGAGTTCACTTGGCCGGTACCGAACGATGGACGCAGTGGCTTACAGATTCCAGGAATCAAACACACAACACCATCTTTTTCCAAACAAATAAGTGTTGATTCGACACCTTAGTGGTAACCATTTCGGTGTCTGAGCAATTCCCTCGGAGTTTTGTGTTAGATGCCTACATCTCTATAAAAATGTGCCACTACTTGGTGGTGATTTCTGTCTGGGATCTTTCAATTTGGATAATTATAATTTCTATTATGAAAAAAAGTTATGATAAATCGACCATACTGTAACTATAGATCCAACACCTCTGCAGCATCTGCCTCCCTATGTTCTGTTAAAATCCAATCTAAAACATTGTACATTTCAGCTGTCCTGTCTAGGCCTTATTATCAGCACTTATTCTTCTGTGTGTTTGCTGTATCTGGAATGTGACGTTTTGACAGTTTGTTTGTTGGGGAAAAAAAGTCAGGTCAGATGGAAGTGGGAGTGGGATACTGCTCCCGGGAAAAAACCTGTGCTGATACAAGGCATGCGAGCAAACAACTCAGACCATGGGCACTTGAGAAGTTACAGTAATAATACATAGATCATTTTTGTTACATTTGTATAAGCTAGTCCTTTTTTTTTATATGGTTCCCAGTCAGGAAGACAAATGCATTACCTATGCCTGGTAGATGGTGATCGAAATAACATTTTATTAAGGAAAGAGTCCTTTTTGGGTCTATACAACTGACACATCAACCTAAGGGTCTTTTCATAGTAATTTGGGAGCTGAAAAAACGCGTTTCTTTTTCATAAATAGTCTTCTTCCTTCTTTACTACATTCTGACTCCACTCTTGCCTGCACTAGCACTAGTCACACGTGACACCTATAGAGTTCGATGTTTAAACCGTTTTCCTGTATGTTTGTTTGATATGATTTTATCACTAGATGGAGTGCAATGTAGATTGCTCCACCAATGTGTCAGGTGACACCCCAAGTACCTAAAGTATATCAACACGTTTGTGTGTTTTGCAAAAGTCTGGTGTGGCGCTGTTGATCCATTACAGATCAAGGGTACAATGTGGTAATTGTGTAAATCATCTCGGATGCATGTGTTTGTAGTTTCTTACATATTCCGTAGTGCTTTAACAATGTCTGTTGGTAGCCATTGGACCAGATTCAGCAATCGACCGTATTCGTAAATCGTGTGCAACCTATATCTAGTCAATCTACCCTATCCAGTCAATCGGACTAATATTCATTCACTCTATTTCAGTGAAACTGCCATTCCATCCAATGGACCCATTCCATCAATGGGACCCTATTCAGTCATGGGGACCCTTATCCAATCACCGATATTCAGTCATTGGGATCATATCCATAAATGGGAACCGATATTCAGTCAATGGGGACCCTTATCCAATCAATGGGGACCGTATTCATTCCCTTGGGAATCATATCCAGTCAATGGGACCATATACAGTCAATAGGACCCACTATTCAGTCAGTGGGACCCATATCCAATCAATGGGACCCATATTCAGTCAATGGGACCACATATCCAATCAATGGACCCGATTCAGTCAATGGGACCCCTCCTTCATCAATGGACCCTTATCCAATCAATGGGACCGAGTTCAGTCAATGGGATCATATCCAGTCAATGGGACCATATACAGTCAATAGGACCCATATTCAGTCAGTGGGACCCATATCCAATCAATGGGACCCATATTCAGTCAATGGGACCCATATCCAATCAATGGGACCCATATTCAGTCAATTGGACCCCATATCCAGTCAATTGGACCCATATCCAGTCAATCGGACCCATATCCAGTCAATCTGACCATATTCAGTCAATGGGACCCATATCCAGTCAATCTGACCCATATCCAGTCAATTGGACAACTCCAGTCAATCTGACCCATATCCATATCATGCTCTGTCTATATTTGGAGAAAGAGAGAAACCATAGTGAATGGGTCACCTTCTGTGGTGTCCGGGTGAACCGGGATTAAATCCAGGGCCAGATAATCCCACTGCCAGTGCTTTTCTTCTGGGCCGGACTATTGGTTCCACTGGTCCCGGAGAGGCAGAAACTGGGTTTTGCTAAAATGAAAGAAATAAAGGAATCAGGTGTGAATGTTCCATTCCAACGATGGCAAATGAGGTTCAATGTTGATAAATGGAAAAATCCTTGTGGGGGAGCTTGATATTAATGCAGACTGGAAAAAGTTCAATTATGGACTCTGCGAGAAAAGCGCTTGCGTGGGGATATGAATTACGTGTATAAATACATCACGGGCCAACATAAAACTATTGGGCATTGGTCACTCATAGAACATGTCCGAGGACACGTGTTACCTCCCTTAAAAGACTTGGAAGGTAGATAGGTTAGGGTTTTAAAGCTCGGAAGGGTTTGTCACGGAACTGTCTTCCAGTGGACGTTTTATGTTGCATGTTTCATTGGTCAGTTAATAAAGGCTATGAGTTTTCTACAAACAGGAATGTTACAGTTAACGGGATTGATACATAAGTAGAGTTGGGAAAGGTTTTGTCCACTTGAGACGGTAAAGCTATGGAACTGTCTTCCCAGTGGATTTGTTATGCAGGTTCATTGGTGTCCGTTTAATAAAAAAGCTGATGAGTTTCTACAAATCAAGGAATTTTCAGTTCTGTATTGATACATAAATAGAGTTGGAAAGGGTTTGTCCCTTGAGACGGTAAAAGCCTATTGCACTGTCTTCCGTGGATGTTGTTTATGGCAGGTTTCATTGGTCGTTTAATAAAAGCTGATGACTTTTCCTACACACAAGGAATGTTACAAGTTACGGGTATTGCTACATAAAGTCGAGTTGGAAAGGTTTGTCACTGGTGAAGAACGGTCAAGCTATGGAACTGTCTTTCCAGTGGTGGTTGTTTATGGCAGGTTCATTGGTCATTAATAAAAAGCGTGCGGTTCTACAACAAGGAATGTTCCAAGTTCTGGGATTGATACATAAGTTAGAGTTGGCAATGTTTCCTGTGAGAACGGTACAGCTATGGAACTGTCTCCAGTGGAACAGTTGTTATGGCAGGTTCATTGGCAGTTAATAAATCTTCTGGATGATTTTCTACAAACAGGAATGTTCAAGTTTACTGGGATTGATACATAAAGTCGAGTGTTGGGAAAGGGTTTTCACTGTGAGAACGGTAAGGCTTTTGAACTGTCTTTCCGTGGATGTTTTAATGCAGGTTCATTGGGTCAGTTTAATAAAAGCTGATGAGTTTTTCTACAAAAAAGGACTGTTACAAGTTACTGGGATTGATACATACAGTAGAGTTGGGAAGGGTTGGGCACTGTGAGAACGGTAAATCTATGGCTGTCCTTCCAGTGACGTTGGTTTATGGCAGTTCATTGGTTCATTAATAAAAAGCTGGATGGTTTCTACAAACAAGGAATGTTACAATGTTTCCTGAGTTATACATAAGTAATAAGTTGGGAAATGGGGTTTGTCCTGGTGAGAAAGGTAAAGCTATGGAACGTCTTCCAGTGGGACGTTTTTTATGGCCGGTTGTCATTGGTCAGTTTAATAAAAAGCCCTAGGATGATTTTTACTCACAAGGAATTTTTACAAGTTTACTGGGAATTGATACATAAAGTAGAGTTGGGAAGGGTTTGTCACTTGTGAGAACGGTAAAGCTATGAAACGTCTTCCAGTGATTTGTTATGTCAGGTTCATTGGTCAGTTTAATAAAAAGCTGGTGAGTTTCTACAAACAGGAAGTACAAGTTTACTGGATTGATACATAAAGTAGAGTTAGGAAGGGGTGTCACTTGTGGAACGGTAACAGCTATGGAACGTCGTCCTTGGACGTGTTATGGCATGTCATTGGTCAGTTTAATAAAGCTGGATGAGTTTCTACAAACAAGGAAATTTACAAGTTTACTGGATTGATACATAAAGTAAGCTTAGGAAGGGTTTTTGTCACTGTGATAACGGTAAAGCTTAGAACGTTCTCCATTGGATTTTGTTATGGCAGGTTCCTTGGTCAGTGTAATAAAAGCTGGAATAGTTTCTACAACAAGGAATGTACAAGTTACGGGATTGATACAGAAAGTCGAGTTAGGAAGGGTTTGTCACTGTGAGAAAAATGGTGTAAAAGCTATGGAACTGGCTTTTCCAGTGGACAGTTGTTATGGCAGGTTCTTGGTCCAAAGTTTTAATAAAGCTGGATGAGTTTCTACACAGGAATTTTACAATTACTGGGGATTGATACATAAAGTAGAGTTAGAAAGGGTTTGTCACTGTGATACGGTAAAGCTATGAACGGTCCTTCCAGTGGACGTTGTTTATGCGGTTTCAATTGGTCATTTTTCAATAAACAGCTGGATGAGTTTCTACAAACTGCAGTTCAGTTACGGGGATTGATCCTAAATTATAGTTTGGGAAGGGTTTTCACTGTGAAGAAGGTAAGCTATGGAACTGTCCTTCCAGTGATGTGTTATGGCAGGTTCATTGGTCAGTTTATAATAAAAGCTGGATGAGTTCTACAAACCAGGAAGTTACAAACAAGTTACTGGTAATTGATACATAAAGTAAGAGTTGGGAAGGGTTTTCACTGTGAGAACGGTAAAGCTATGGAACGTCTTCCAGTGGATGTTGTTACAGGTCATTGGTCAGTTTAATAAAAAGCTGGATGAGTTTCTACAAACAATGAATGTTTACAGTACTGGTATTGATACATAAAGTAAGTTGGGAAAGGGTTTCATTTCATCACTGTGATAAACGGTAAATGCTAGGAACTGTCTTCGGTCTTCAGTGGACTTGTTATGGCAGGTATATTGGTCAGTTTAATAAAAACTGATGATTTTCTACAAACAAGGAATGTTTTTACAAGTTTCCTTGGGATGTATACAATAAGGAGAGTTGGAAGGGGTTGTCATCTGGTGAGAAACGTAAAAGCGATGGACCTGTCTTCCAGTGGACGTGTTATGGCAAGGGTTCACATTGGTCAGTTTACTAAAAGCTGGATGTCGTTTTCTACATAACATTGAATGTTACAAGTGACTGTATTGAACATAAATTAGAGTTGGGAAAGGGTGGTCACTGCTGAGACGGTAACGCTATGGAACTGTCCTCCAGTGGATGTTGGCATGGCAGGTTTCATTGGTCAGTTAATAAAAAGCTGGATGAGTTTCTACAAACCAGGATGTTACAAGTTACGGGCTGATACATAAATAGAGTGGGAAAAGGGTTTGTCACTGTGAGAACGGTAAAGCTTTGGTATCTGTCTTCAGTGGACGGTTGTTATGGCAGGTTCATGGTCAGTTTAATAAAAGCTGGATGAGTGTCTTCTACAACCAAGGAATGTTACAGTTTACTGATTGATCTAAAGTAGAGTTGGGAATGGTTTGTCACTGTGAGACGGTAAAGCCTATGGAACTGTCTTCCAGTGCCGTTGTTATGGCCGGTGTCATTGGTCCCGTTCTTATAAAAAAGCTTGATGATTTTCTTACAAACAAGGAATGTTACAAGTTAACTGGGATTTGAGACATAATGTATTGGGAAAGGTTTGGCCACGTGAGAACGTAAAGCTATAGAGGTCTTCCAGTGGATGTTGTTATGCAGGTTCATTGGTCCAGTTTAATACAAAGCTGGATGAGTTCTACAACAAGCACGTTACAAGTTACTGGGATTGTATACATAAAGGTAAGTTAGGAAGGTTTGTCACTGTGAGAACGTTAAAGCTAGGAACTGTCTTCCAGTGGAGACGTTTGTTATGGAAGTTCATTGGTCATTTTAAATAAAAAGCTGGATGAAGTTTTCTACAAACAGGAATGTTAAAGTTACTGGATTGATACATAAATTATAGTTATGAAAGGGTTTGTCACTGTGGAGAACGTACAGCTATAGAAACGGTCTTCATGATGTTGTATGGCAGCTTTTGGTCATTCAATAAAAAGATGATGAGTTTCTACAACAAGGAATGTTTACAGTTACTGGTAATTGATACATAAAGTAGAGTGGGGAAAGGGTTTGTCACTGTGAGAACGTAAAAGCTCTGGAACTGTCTTTCCTTCAGTGGACTTGTTATGGCAGGATTCAATTGGTCCAAGTTTAATAAAAGCTGGATGAGTTTCTAACAACAAGGAAATGTGACAAGTTACCTGGTCATGGATACATAAAGTAGAAGTTGGGAAAGGGTTTGTCACTGTGAGAACGTAAAGCTATGGCAACTGTCTTTCCATTGGACGTGTGTTATGGCAGGTTCATTGGTCAGTTTATAAAAAAGCCTTGGATGAGATTTCTACTTACTACAAACAAGGAATGTTACAAGGTTCTGGGATTGATACATAAAAGTAGGTGTTTATGGAAGGGTTTGTCACTGTGGAACCGGTAAAAGCTATAGAAAACGGTCTTCCAGTTGGCGTTGTTATTGGCCGGTTCATTGGTCGTTTTAGATAAAAAGCTGGATGAGTGTTTCTACAAACAAGGAATGTTACAAGTTACTGGTATTGATACATAAAGTAGAGTTGGGAAAGGGTTCGTCACTTGTCAGACGGTAACTGGAACTGTCTTCCGTTGGACGTTGTTATGGCAGGTTCATTGGTCAGTTTTCATACAAGTCTGATGAGTTTCTACAAACAAGATAATGTTACAAGTTACTGGGTATTTGATCCCTAAGTAGAGTTTAATCCAGGGAAATTTCATATGCCACTTGGAGTCAGGAAGGAATTTTTCCCCTTCCTAACTTTGGTGTTTTTTTTGCCTTCCTCTGGATCAACATTGGCAGGAAATGAGGATATTGCTAGATGGTTGGACTGGATGGACGTATGTCTTTATTCAATCATTAATACTATACATACGGTCCTGTACTATACTATACGAACTGGTAGCTATAATACTGTAACTATACGACTATTCTGTACTATACTGTACTATACTGTACTAACTATACTATAACTGACTATACTAGGTACTATACTATACTGTACTATACTGTACTATACTATCCTATACTGGTCATGTACTGTAACTTTACTATACTGTTACTATAACTGTACTATTTCTATCCTGGTACTATATCTGTACTATACTATACGATACTGGTACTATACTGTATCTATACTATACTGTTAACATACTGTACTATACTTTACTGTACCTATACTATACTTTACTATACTATACTATCTGTACTGTCTATACTGTAATATACTATCTGTACTTATACTGTTAACTTTGTACTATACTGTACTATACTATCTGTACTATACTGTACTATAATATACTATACTTACTATCTGTACTATACCTGTAACGTACCTATACTATCCGTACTATACTGTACTGTACTGTATACTTGTACTATACGGTACTAAACTGTACTCGACTGTACTGTACTATACTATACTGTACGAGACTGTACTATACTGTACGGTAACTTACTAAACTATACTGTACTATACTAACTGGTACTGTAACTATACTATATTCATACTATACTGTACTAGACTGTACTATCTGTACTATACGATACTATACTAGACTGTTACTATACTGTTACTATACTATACTATCTATACTATACTTACTGTACTGTACCTCACTAGTACTAATCTGTAACTACACTGTACTATCCGTACATACTGTACGGTTACTATAACTGTACTGTACTTTACTATACTAACTAACCAATCTGCCTTCTAACACAAACAACAACAACACTAGACCTATCTGCCTCCAACAACAACCAACCACACACTAACCAATTTTGCCTCCCAACAAAACCACCCACCACTAACCATCACTCTGCCTCCAACACAACCAACCACACACTAACTGCCCCCCAAATCCGTGCCGCCAACCAACCACCCACACCCTACCAATCTGCCTCACCAACCACCACCCACAACACTGACCCCATCCTGCCTCCCAAACCAACCCACCCACACACTAACCACCTGCCTCCCAAACCAACCACCCCCACACTAACCAATCTGCCTCCAAACCAACTCACCCACACACTAACCAATCTGCCTCCCACACACTCGTTAGAATAAAATATAAACCCAGATAGTATAATGACATAATATAGTATAATAAAATCAGGGGGTTTAAGCTGCAGGGGGTGTGTGCTTATTGAAAGAATCGGGGGTTACCGTAGTATTTATATATCATGATCAGTATGGGTTGCATGCAACCTTATCATACCATTGTGTCTTTGTATTTGCTTACTATAGAACGTACTGCCCAATAGCTACATAGTTCTCTTCACTGTCCCCCGAGCTGGTGCTTGTAACACTCGGTGCAGACACTGGGCGGCAGTAATTGAGCTGAGCTGGACTTCTGTGAATGCCTGTAAAAGAGGAACCCACAAAGGATTAATCAACCATAACGTCCAATTCTAAGTAACTTAGGGCCATATTTATAAACCTGCTTTTTAGCAATTCCGCAGGTTAGTTAATGTACGATCGCGATTGTACATTTATAACCGAACGTTCGGTCGTAGAATACCATGCAGTAGTAAACTACGATCGGTAATTTACGATCGTATTGTAAATTTACGATAACGATGGTAAATTAGCGATAGTTATCGTATTAATTAAAGATCGGTTTAACGAGCCTTTACAAATATGGCCAATATAGCCATAAGGTCTACGTTAACACACTTCCTCTATGCACCCATCCAACTGCACCGCAACGAGTCAAAATAACGTAAAAGGTGAGTTTGGAACCCTGGTTGTAATTGAATTCCTTACCAGACTGTGTGATTATAGAGACTGACCGCAACTGACCAGGAAAATCAACTGCCCCTATGGGTTACAAGGTCATAGGACCATTCTCTGTCATAGGATCTCCATGTCTCTCAGAGTAAAGTTAACTCACGTTTGTCGGCACCAGGACTTAGTGACCGGAGACTTGAACGGAAGTTCATCTATGATGGTCGTAGCCCTGAGGTCCAGTGGTGAAGGTTTAGCAGCTGCAGGTAACAGGTAAGTAGATTGCGGATTAGACCAGTTGCAGTGTTAATGAATGGTGATTTACTTTACATGGGATTATGGGAATAAACATCTAATTATTTAACTCTCTGCTGTTGCGGATCTATGGGCTATTGTCTATATTGTCTTATGCAGGTTACGTACGTCTGGGCTTGGCCTGGAAGGATTGGTCCCTCTGATTGGTTTCCGCAGACATTGGATTTGATCCCATATTGAAATTTTAGGAAATGGTTAATGTGCGTTAATGAAGCGTTGGTCACAAATGGCACAATACATCCCCTTTAACATACTTCCAAAATAACAACTTTGCACCCTTACCCAATAAGGGACGTCTAGAAGAGATGGCAATATGGCAGACTTGAAGAGATGGCAATATGGGGGACTTGAAGAGATGGCAATATGGCGGACTTGAAGAGATGGCAATATGGGGGACTTGAAGAGATGCAATATGGCGTGACTTGACGAGATGGCATATCGTGGGACTTGAAGAGATGCAATATGCGGCACTTGAAGAGTATGGGCTATCGGGGACTTGAAGAGATGGTCAATATGGGGGACTTGAGAGATGGCAATATAAGGGACTGAAGAGATGGCATTGGGTGATTGAAGAATGCAATCATGGGGGACTTGAAGAGATGGCAATAATGGGGGACTTGTAAGAATGGCAATATGGTGGGACTTGACAGAGATGGCAATTAGGGGACTTGATGAGATGGCAATAGGGCGACTTGAATAATGGCAATCTGGGGGACCCTTGAATAGATATGGCAATTAGGGGACTTGAAGAGATGGCATATGGGGGACTTGAAGTGCATGTAGGTTGACTTGAAGAGATGCAATATTGCGGACTTGAAGAGATGCACCATATAGGGACTTGAAGAGAATGGCAATATGGCGAACTTGAAGAGAATGGCAATACCATGGGGGACTTGAGAATGGCAATATGTGAACTTGACGACAAGTGTTGCATTGAGGGGACCTTGAAGAGATGGCAAATATGGGCGGACTTGAAGAGATGACAATATGGCGACTTGAAGATATGGCAATATGGGGGACTTGAGAGATGACAATATGGCGGACTTGAAGATAGTGGCAATCTGGTGGACTTGAAGATATGTATATGGGGACTTGAAATAGAATGCAATAGGGGGACTTGAAGAGATGGCAAATGGGGGACTTTGAAGAGATGGCAATATGGGTGGACTTAAGAGATGGTAGATGGGGGACGTGAGAGATTGTCCATAAGGGACTTTGAGGATGGCAATATGGCGGACTGAAGATATGGCAATATGGGGGCTTGAAGAGATGGCAATATGGGGAACTTTAAAGAGATGGGTAATATGGGGGACTTGAGAATGGCAAATAGGGGAACTTGAAGAAATGGCATATGGCGGACTTTGAAAGATGCACTATGGGGGACTTGAAGAGATGGTCATATAGGGTGAACTTGAATAGATGGCAAATGGGGTACGTGAATAGATGGTAATATGGGGGACTGAAAGAGCTGGCAATATGGGGGACTTGAAGAGATTGGTAATATGGGGACTTGAAGAGATGGCACAGTATGGCTGACTTGAAAGAGATGGTAATATAGGGACTTGAAGATATGCAATATGGGGGACTTGATAGATGGCAATATAGGGACTTGAGAATTGCAATATGGGCTTGAAGAGATGGCCAATCATAGGGGACTTGAAGAGATGGCAATATAGGGAACTATGAAGAGATGGCAATATGGGGGACTTTGAAGAGATGGCAATATGTGGACTTGAAGAGATGGCAATATGGGGACTTGAAGAGATGGCAATATAGGGGACTTGAGAATTGCAATTAGGGTGATTGACGATATGACAAATGGCGGCCGATTGAAGAGATGGCAAATATGGGGGGACTGAAGAGACTGAACAATATGGCTGACTTTGAAGAGAATGGCAATATGGGGGAATTGAAGAGATTGTTAATATAGGGGACTTGAGAGATGCAATATAGGGGCCTTTGACAGAGATGGCAATATAAGGGACTTGACGAGATGGCAATATGGGGGACTTGAAGAGATGGCATATAAGGGGACTTGAAGAGATGGCAATATGGGGGACTTGAAGAGAGTGGCAATATGGGGGAACTTGAAGAGATGGCAATATGGCGGACTTTAAGATATGGCAATATGGGACTTGAAGAGATGGCAAATAAGGGACTTGATGAAATGGCAATATGCGGACTTGAAGAGATGGCAATATGGGGGACTTGAAGAGATGGTAATATAGGGAACTTGAAGAGATGGCAATATAGGGGACTTGAAAGAGCTGCAATATGTGGGGACTTGAATGATACTGGCAATATGGGGACTTGAAGAGATGGTATATGGGGGACTTGAATAATGGCAATATGGCGGACTTGAGAGATCGTAATATGGGACTTTGACGAGATGGGCATATGGGGGACTTAAGAGAGTTGCAAATAAGGGGACTTACGAAGATGGCAATATGGGGGGGACTTGAAGAGATGGCAATAATAGGGGACTTGAAGAATGGCACTATAGGGAACTTGAAGCGATGGCATATGGGTGGACTTGAGAGATTGCAATATGGTGACTATGGAGAAGATGGCAATATGGGGGACTTGAAGAGATTGTGAATATAGGGGACTGAAGAGATTGCAATATAGGGGACTTGAAGAGATGACCATATGGCGGACTTGAAGAGATGGCAATATGGGGGACTTGAAGAGATGACAATTGGGCGGACTTGAATTAGATGGCAAATATGGGGGCTTGAAGAGATGGTAATCAGGGGACTTTGAAGAGATGGCCAATATAGGGGACTGAAGAGATGGCATTATAGGGGACTTGAAAGGATTGCAATATGGGACTTGAAGAGATGCAATATAGGGGACTTGAAGAGATGGCAATATGGGACGTGAATGGATGGTCTAATATGGGGACTTGAAGAGATGGCAATTAGGCGGACTTGAAAAAGAGTGGAATATGGGGACTTGAAGAGATGTCAATATGGGGGACTTGAAGAGATGGTAATATGGAGGACTTGAAGAGATGGCAATATGGCAGACTTGAAGAGATGGCAATATGCAGACTTGAAGAGATGGCATATGGCGGACTTGAAGAGATGGCAATATAGGGGACTTGAAGAGATGGCAATATAGGGGACTTGAAGTAGATGGCAATATGGGGGACTGGAGATATGGCAATTGGCTGATTGAGCACATGGCAAATATTGGGGACTTTAAAGAGATGGCATATGGCGGACATTGAGAGGATGGCAATGTAGGGGACTTGGTCAATAATGGCTCACTATGGGGGACTTGAAGAGTATGGCAATATGGGGGACTGAAAGAGGGCAATATGGTGGACTTGAAGAGATGGCAATATGGCAGACTTACATTTTGGTTGAGGTTTCCTGTTTGACTGGCGGGGGTTGTTCCGCATCACTCGACTTGTGTCGTGCACATAATGGAGCGGGTACTTCCTTTTTGAGAGGGGATGGGTGTTGGGAGGATGAATCCATGCCGATCGACTTGTGGGGTCCCGGGACTCATGGGGATGGAAGGCGCTATGCCATAGTCCCTGAATTAGAGTTACAGAGGATCCGGGTTCATGGGAACATATATCTTCCGAAGCTTGCGCTTTCCCGACGCACCAGGGTTGACTTTGTTTGCTGTGAACGGAGAAATCGTGGATCAAATGACAAATAGTAATTAACCATAACGATAAGACCAGTTATTAGACTAAACGTTCGTTTCCCCTTTATTATATCTTTTTCTAAATGATCAGGCCTCATAACTAGATTGTTTTTGTAGGAAAAGCAAGACAGGGCATCACACTGGAAGACCAAGAGGGACCGACCTTCAATCTTTCACATCTTAAGGTCGGATATAGGAACGGCCCCATTTCTCCCCCCAACTCACTCAGGTTAAGAGTTTGAATCCGTCGTTTATTGATTCAACACCGATGTTGGTTGCTGATTCCCACACGGGGTAGTCGTAGCCTCACAGGAGGAGCTGCCATGCCCGAAAAGAAGTATCAATAGGTTAAGTAATGTCATAGTGTATTTATATCACTAGAGGGAGCCAGTAGGAAACTTTGTGGGGACACTATCCTAAACTCATTGATATATGCAAAATTATTGAATTTCCCCCATTTGGGCTCACTTGATTGGTCACCATGAAGCACCCTGAACCAGGTTTCGGTCATATTCACACACCCACGAAGTACTGGAAACAATAGCTCAGTACAGGAGTGAGTGAAACATTTGGTTGTTCCCAAAATAACTACTGCCATTCCTCTTGGTACTATGCACTTATCCAGACCTTTAACCAATGGGAATTATCTGTCCAAACCATGGGGTTCAAGATTGTCATTTCAGCCTCATACACAGAAAGATATATGTGGTATCCATCCATCGTGTTCTATACCTATGACAATTTAAGGACAATTATCCCTACGGTAAAACTTACTTGGATAGCCAGTCATTAGATTTCCATTCTCATTGTAGAATTCGTAGATATTAACTCAGGGTCTGACCCATTCTGTCCTTGTAACTCTTAACCATTCTTTCAATGAACCTTCGTCTATTCTATCCTGTAAACTCTGACCATTCTGTCCATGACATTCCGTCTATGCTAGCCTGTAAACTCTTACCTTCTGTCAATGACTTCCGTCCATTCTAATCCTGTAAACTCTTACATTCCTGTCAATGACAATTCCGTCGATTCTATCCTTTAAACTCTTCCATTCTTCAATAACATTTCCGTCTATGCTATCCTGAACTCTTACCATTTCTGTCAATGAACATTCCGTCTATTCTATCTGTAAAACTCTTTACATCTGTCCATATTCGTCTATTCTATCTGTAAAACTCTTACCATTCTGTAACTGAAATTCCGTCTATTCATCATGTAAACCTTTACCATTCTGGTCAATGACATGCGCCCACATTCTTCCTGTAAACTCTTACCATTCTGTCAATGACATTCCGTTCATTCTATCCTGTAAACTCTTACCATTCTGTCAATGACCTTCTAACCATTCTTGTTCCTGTAACCTCCTTTACCATTCTGTCAATGACATTCCGTCTATTCTATCCTGTAACTCTTACCATTCTGTCCAATGACATTCCGACCATTTCGATCCTGTAAACTCTTACCATTCTGTCATGACCTTCCATCCATTTCGGTCCTATAAATTCTTACCATTCTTCAATGACATTCCCTCTATTCGTCCTGTACACTCTACCATTCTGTCATGACATTCTGTTTATTCTGGCCCTGTAAACTCTTCACCGTTCTGTCAATGGCACATTCCGTCTATTCTATCCTGTAAACATCCTTACATTCTGTCAATGAATTCTGTCCTATTCTATCCTGTAAAACTCTTTACCATTCTTTCCAATGACTTCCGTCATTCTATCGTGTAAACCTTACCATTCTGTCAATGACATTTGACCATTCTGTCCTGTAAACTCCTACATTCTGTCAATGACCATTCTGTCCTAATAACTCTACCAATTCTGTCAAGACATTCCTCTATTCTATCCTGTAAACTCTTACCATTCTGTCAATGACATTCTGGTTATTCTGTCTGTAAACTCTTCCCTGTTCTGTCAATGACATTCCCGTCTATTCTATCCTGTAAACTCTACCATTCTGTCAATGACATTCCGTCTATTCTCTCCTGTAAAAACTCTCTTTCCCATTCTGTCACTTGACATTTCCATCTATTCTGTCCTGTAACTCTTTCCATTCTGTCAAATGACCATTCTGCTGTCTATTCTTATTCCTGTAAAAACTCTTACATTCTGTCAAATGACATTCCTTTATTCATCCTGTAACGCTTACTATTCTGTCCAATGACATTCTGACAATTCATCCGGTAACTCGTACCATCGTGTCAAGACATGCCGTCTATTCTATATCCTTAATCTTACTATTCTGTCAATGACATTCGTCTAATTCTATCCTGTAAACTCTTACCATTCTGTCATGACATTCCGATCGTTCAGATCCTGTAAACCACGTACCATTCTGTCAAATAACATTCCATCAATCTATCCTGTAACCTCTTACCATTCTGTACACTGACATTCCGGCAATTCTAATCCTGTAAACGCTACTATTCTGTACCCATGACATTCTGTCTATTCTATCCTGTAAACTCTTAACCATTCTGTCAATGACCTTCTGTCCCTATAAACTCTTTAACCATTCTGTCAATGACATTCCCTCTATTCTATCCCTGTAAACTCTACCCTTACCATTCTGTCAATGACATTCTGTTTCTCTGTCCTAGTACTCTTACCGTTCTGTCAATGACATTCCGTCTACTTCATATCCTGGAAAAACTCTTACCATTCTGTCAATGACTTCCGTCTATCAGCCTGTAACTCCTTACCATTCTGTCAATGACATTCCATCTATTTCTTCCCTGTAAACTCTTACCATTCTGGTCAATTGACATTCTGTCTATTCTATCCTGGAAAACTCTACATTCTGTCAATGACATTCCGTCTATCTCCTATCCGTAAACTCTTACTATCTGCTCAATGACATTCTGACAATTCTATCCTGTAACTCTTACCATTCTGTCAATGACAATTCCGTCCCATTCGTCCTATAAACTCTTACCATTCTATCACTGACATTCCGGCTATTCTTACTTCCCCCCCCCCCCCCCCCCCCCCTCATAACAACCACCACATAACTATAACAATCGGCCACCGCCATAATCCTATACCACCCCTAATAAACACAATAACCTCATACTAAGGCACCAATAACACCACTCACCCACAACAATGACATAACTAATAACCGTACACTAATCTTATATAATAACTCAATCCACCATAGTAGTAAAGATAATTAAAACAATATAATAACCCCAATCACACAATCAATAGTAACCGATACATCACCATAACATCACCCCATAAATCACCCCCCCGACTAATAATACATATAATAACAATAACATATAATAAGGATAACAAACAATAAATAACAATAAGATATATCAATAATAAACACCAATAACATAATCACTCATACCGCACTTATAAGAAAACAAACTACATAGAAAGAAATAACAAATAATAAATACAACCATAATACAAGACTCATAATCAATATTATAACCCAGTAACCCACCTACTGACCCATCCTAATATATAATAATAACCAACCCGAACCTATATAACCGCCATCACATAATAACATCCAATAACAATAACATCAACTATAACCCCCTGGTAACCAAACAAATAAGTCAAATAACAATAACATAACTAGTTCAACTGCTAAAACACATCCCCCCCCCCCCCACCATCACACACATAACCTAATAGTAACCCCCCCCGATATAACAGAACTAGTAAGATAGCAATAATACAATAACCCCCAAGAACCATCAACCAACCTAACAAATAATAATAAGGCTAAACACAACCCGAATTCCTAATAACAAATACAACACGAATACAGATAACAACAGTACATAACCACCATGGAATAACAATAATATAATAAAACAATAACAACTAAGCCACATTAGTACTCTCCAAACCTCCAAAATATACAACACGCCCGATATACTGATTTATAATCGATAGACTCATTTTTTTACTGGAATATTTACAGGACCCCAGCCGATACCAGCTATTCCGACACACCTGTTCAGGTCAACTATATTAACACCATGGACCAATGGAGACTGCACGAAACCTGCACCCCACACTCCCAGCCCGCCTCACCAAGCCTAAAGGGGGAATCAACTGTTCACCCACTTACCCCCCCCCCTATATGACCTCAGTACTGTAGCGCCCGAGTGTTCCCCCCTAGTGGGAACCCCAAGTTCTATCACTGCTCCGGCACCACAGTACACACCCACATGTATCTCTCTTCACTTTAACCCGCCTTATGGACTGAACCAGCATGAAGGGTCCCTGTGCAGAGCCCACCACATGCAGCCTGGAGTGGGGACCCCCCCCCCCTAAGGGCGCCTACCAATCCCTTCCTTTTCTACGGTACGGTTTGCCTATTGCTTACTCCCATCGGCAAGCAACACAACCGCGGGAGACCTTAAGACCCCAGGGCCCTCAGACCATGGGCGCACCGACAGAGGGGTCATTTGGTTTTACACATTTGCATAGACCCCATTTCGATGACCCCCGTTCGTTGTAGCACACGAACTTAGACCTAAGAGGGCAGCCAGGTATCTTCTACACAGGGCGCCGCCCGGCCGGACACCCACCCCAACAGACCCCACTTCGGCGGTCTCCTGCGCCTACCCTCGCTTCCACCATATCACCATGCCCTACATCTACAACCGCGGTTCAGACACCCCTGCCACCTTTAAAGAGAAATATAAAATACTCCGTGATTTCCTTTTATTAAAGGAAGGACTTACCAGTGGACTTTCAGTAACGCAGCCATGACACACAACATTCCCTTGGAGACAAATGCCTGTTTTGGCCGACAATCGACCGCTCATTCCCGACCAGGGGTAGCTGTAATGCCCTCTTAACATCCGTGTTGGGCCCCAGAGGAGGTGTCTAACAGTCCCCCCCCCCCCCCCCCCCCCCCAAACCAATGCCACACCAACAACATAGCACTGTACTGTGCCTACTTTCAGTGCCCGGTCCGCCCTACCCCCCCCCCCCCCCCCCCCAGCCCCCCTGTACAGTCCCGTAGAGTCACCCAGGCAACACCCCACAAGCAGCTCCACGTGGTCCCTGGAACCTCTTCACCAGCCCAGTAACGAGACGTGTTAGATTACCGCGTCTTTTTACCGTTTCATTAGAAATAATCTACTCACAGCGTTAATTAGAACGACACAGACGATAAGATTTATTAATACCGGCCTAAAATTCCAGAACCCCCTTAGAACATCGTGCACCCCCCACGCCTCAAAGGACCAGAAACCCTCGCTTAATGACACAAGGTTAACTCACCCCGTCCACGGCGCCACCACGCAAAATCACTAACATTACCACCAATAGGAGGAGACACTACTGCTCGCTGGCTCCCCCTGGTCGGTCACCCTACCCGGCGGCCCCTGGGCGACCGTTGTGCCAGTGTCACGCTCTACCCCACTGAATATCTGTACCCCCTTTACACACAAACACCCCCCCTGAACTGTTTTCCCTAGTCATCTACAAGATATTCTCACGCCGCATACGTCTGAGTCATGGGCACAATATGCTATATAGTTGATTGTCTCAGAAACCCGACCCCCCCCCCCCCCCCCCCCCCCCCCCCTCCCCCCCCCCCCCCCCCTCCCCCCCCATGCACCAACGCCAGCTCTGAGTAGCGTGATAGCGAACCCCCCTGTAACCCAGTGAACGTGGAATAATAAATAAAACCATGACGTGGCTTGGTCAGTAAGACATACCACGGGATAAGCAACTCCACTGCCGTGTGTTTATCTTGGCTGCTCCCCCCCCCCCTTGTCAACCCACCATCAAACAACTTCACCCAAACCTACGGCCTTCTGGCCCACAACCCACACAACTGCAAGTTAGTACAACGGGGGGGTCCTCCAGATGGAGGGGCTAAATATAAATGTGGAAAACCCAATTACCTTATAGGGAAGGTCCCCCCTACATCTTTCTCCTTATAGGAATGTCCCTCACTACATCTAGCTTCTTATAGGGAATGTCCCTCACCACATCTGTCTCCTTCTACGGGAACCTGTCATTCCCCCTACATCACTACGCTCATTACTACACGGCACCCATGCCCACCCTCTTCATCTAGCCCCGCCCTTATCAGGGACCCCACTGTCACCCCACATACATCACTACTCTCCACCCTCCTCCCATAGCGTAATGTCCCCTGCCTCACATCGAGCTACACTTATAAGGAATCGCCCCCCTTTCCATTCTAGCTCATTTATAGGAAATGTCCCTCGTACATCTAGATCATCCTATAGCCCGGAATGTCCACCCACCCCCCCCCTCAACCTCAGCCCCTCCCCTCCCTATACCCCGGACTTGTCACCTATTCCCTACCCCTCTAGACTCCTTCACCCTACGGGAACTGCTCCCTACCCGACACATATGTCTATCACATATACCGGGAATGTCCACCTCCCCCCTACCATATACGCCTCACTCCCTATAAGGCCAATGCCCCCCCAACCACATACATATACCTTCCTTACCTAGCGCAAGGTCCCTTTAACCTCTCACGATCCTTACTAGCCGGCGAATGTCACCCACCCAGCCTCATCTCAGCTCACCTTATACACGGGAAGTCCCACATAAATCTACACCGCCTATTACGAAAGGAATGTCCCCCCTACATAATATCCGTTTATAGGGAATGCCCACCCTACATCTGATCCTTATAGGGAAATGGCCCATCCTACATCTATCTCCTGATAGGAATGGATCCCCCCTTCATCTAGATTAGTATAGGGAATGTAAAAAACGCCCCCCCCCCCCCCCCCCCCCCCCACCCCCCCCCCCCCCCCCCCCCCCCCCCCCCTACCCCCCCGGGGTGGGGGGGGGGGGCCCCCCCCCCCCCCCCCCCCCCCCCCCACCCCCCCATCCGCCCCCCCCCCCCCCCCCCCCCCCCCCCCCCCCCCCCCCCACCCCCCCCCCCCACCCCCCCCACCCACCACCCCCCCCCCCCCCCACCCCCCCCCCCCCCCCCACGCCCCCCCCCCCCCCCACCACTCCCGAACCCCCCCCCCCGCCCCCACCCCACCCCCTCCCCCCCCCCCCACCGTACCAACCCAACCCCCCACCCCCACCCCCCCCCCACCCCCCCCCCCCCGCCCCCCGCCCCCCCCCCACCCGCCCCCCCTCCCCGGGGCCAGCGGCTCCCCCCCCCCCACCCCCCCCCACCCCCACCCCCCCCCCCCCCCCCCCCCCCCCCCCCCCCCCCCCCCCCCCCCCCCCCCCCCCCCCCCCCCCCCCCACCCCCCCCCCCCCCCCCCCCCCCCCCCCCCCCCCCCCCCCCCCCCTCTAACTATCTCCCCTATACCCCGGCGATCGTCACACCACCCCTAAATGAGCCCTCCCCTTACCGGGGATGTCCACCCCATTCCACCCTCTCACTCCTCCCATTTCACCACTCCGCATTAGGGCATTGTCACCCCTTCACTACTACACCCCTATTCCTTACTACGGATTCGCATCACCCCCCCTACAACCTCTAAGTCGCTTACCTAGGCGCCCATTGCCTCACCCCCACCCTTTAACATCTAGCCTCCTTTCCTTACCTTCCATAAGGAATGTCCCACTTCATCTAGCTCATTCACTCAAGCCAATGTACAACCACTGATAATCTAGCTCCTATAGGGAATGTCCCCCCCTCCCATCTACTATCCTTATAGGCGAACTTTCCCACCCCTCCTACATCTCCACAGCGCCCTATAGGATGCCCCCACACCCTCTCATCTAATAGCCTCCCCCTCCCCGCATACGGGAATGCTCCACACGTCATCTCCGCCTAGCTTATTATAGCGGACACATATTAACCCTCTCATCTATACTCTTTATAGGGAAGTCCCCCCCACCTCCCCCCCCCCCCCCTACATACTAGCTCCTAAACTCCTATAACAGGCCCCCGCACCGCCTGCCACCACCCCCCCTTCCACTCATCCCCACATCCTATAACGGACCTGCCTCACCCCCTCTCCAAATCTAGACCTTCGCCATAGCGGACACTGCCTCCCCCCCACCCCCCCCCCCCCCCCTCACAATATGTCCATCCTTATCCGCGCAAACCCTTGTCCACCCTCACCGACACTCATAGCCCTCCTTAAGCAATGCCCAACCCCGTCATCACTCAGCTCCTTCTATACGCCCGCGAATGCCCCCCCCTCACATCTGCCCACTCCCTTCCCTACCGGGAATGGCCAACCCCCCCTCCCCCCCTCCACCCACTCTCTCACTCTACCCCTTATAAGCGGACCCATGACCACACATTCATCTACTCTACTTACCCGCGGGAATGCCACCTCCCCCCTACAATCTGTACTACCTCTACGACCGGGGCAACTGTCTCCCCTCACTACATCATAGAGCATTCCATGCGGAATGTCCACTCCCTACCACCTCTACCTCTCCTCCTATAGGGACACTCTGTCCCATCCCATACAGCCTACGCTCACGCCTATAGGGCAATGTCCCCCCCCACCTACAACTGACTCTACCCTCTCCTCCCCCCTATAGGGCAACCCCTGTCGCCATAACCTACAACTCTCAGCTCCTTATAGGGAATGTCCCCCTTTTTTCATAAGCTTATCCCTATAGGCAATGTCCACCCATCCCCCCTACACATCTCCGATCACTTCCCCCCCCTATAGGCGAAACTGTCCACTCACTCACATCCTCAGCCTCCCTTTCCCCCACCCCTACTACCGGGAATGTCCTCACAATACATCACCCTATTCTCCCCTACTAGGAAGTCCCACCCCCCTACATTCCCCTATCCTCCTTATAGGGCCCAGCTCCACCCACTACCACTATATACTCCCTCTATACGGGAATGTCCCCCCCCCCTACATCTCCCGCATTCCTGCTCACTAGGGCCATGTCCACTCCTACACTCGCCCACGCTACCTTCTAGGCGCAATGTTCCCCTCCCCTATCCTATTACTTATAGCGAATGTCCACCCCCTACACTCTACGCTCCCCGCTATCCCCGGGAACCGCCCTCCCCCCCCCCCCTACCACTTATCCTCCCTTACTAGGCCGAATGGCCACCTCCTCCCTACACATATAGCTAATTATCAGGGAAGCGTACCCCCCGTCTCGAGCTCCTCTCTACTAGGGAATGGTACCCCCTACACCTCTCTTATCACCTCCTTACTAGGGACACAGGCCCCCCAACATCACCATAAAGCACTCCCATCTCATGGGCAATTGCCCCCACCTCATTCACATCCTGCCAGCCTCATGGGACATGTCCCACCTTCCCCATCACACTCTCCACTCCTCCCCCCTTATAAGCGCGCACCCCCATGCCACCCACCCTAATCTAGCATTTCTTATACGGCCGACACGTCCCCCCCACCCCTCCCATATCATCTCACCCTTATAGGCGATTGTCCCCCACTACAGCCTAGCTCAATCCCCCTACTAGCCGGACCCCCTGCCCCCTCCCACCCCCCGCTCCCCACTCTATACCTCACTTCATTTTCAGGGATTGCCCACTAAATCTAGCTCCTCCCCCCTATAAAGGAAATGTTCCCCCCTTCATCACCCTCCGCCATCCCTTCATAAGCCCGCAACTGTCCACCCCACTCTCATAACTAGCTTATTATAGGGACACTGTCACCCCTCTTCCCATCCCACTCTCCCCTTCAGCACGCCGCGATGTCCACCCCTACCCATCACACCTCAGCCCTCTCCACTAAGGAATCCGCCGCCCCACCCACCTGACCTACCTTAGACTCCCACTCCTACCCACAGGAACCCTGTCCCAACTATCTACGCCTTCTCCCGATAGGCGCCCACCATCCGCTCACCCCACCCTCTCACTCTATCTCCTTATAGGGAAAGTTCCCCCACTACACATAGCCCTGTATCATCAGCCATAGCAACCCTCTCCCCCTCACCCCCAGCACCCCCTCTCACCGTCCACTCCTACTAACGGCCAACTTCGCCCCCCCTCATAGATTCTTATAGGGAATGTCCCCCACACCACTACCAACTGTATCCCTCTATAGGCGCAACCGTCCCCCTAATCTTCTATCCTTTAAGGCAATGCCCACCCCACCACTTCACTTATCTACTTATCGGACCCCACATGTCCCCTCACTACACCTCTGCCCCCCCCCCTATCCCATCTCACTAGGCCGCCCCAAATGCTCCCCCACCATGTTCTTAGAATCCCTCCCTCAACACCCGGCGCCAATGTCCCACCACACTAATAATCTATCTATAGGGAATCCCCTCTCATACATCATAGAGCCGAGAGGGAATGCCCCCTACCTATCTCCGTTATAGGGAATGTCACCCCTCCTACACTATACCTCCCCCCCCCCCCTCCCCTCTAGGAATGCTCCCCTCTACCATCCCCCTAGCTCAACTCCCACTAGAGGAATGTCCCACCCCCTAAATATATCTCCCTTATCACCGCCGCACCCATGGCACAACCCTGCTCATCTAGACGACTCCCTATAGGCGAATCGCTTCCCCACACCTACAATAACCATTCCCCCTTCATAGGGACCCCTTCCCCCCATCCCTTAACATCACTAGTCCTTATAGGAATGTCCCCCACATCTCTATCTCCTCTATAGGGCAATGCCTACCCCTCCAGTACATCTATCCCCACCTTATAGGCCGCCCCATGTCACCTCCTAAACATCAGCTCCTTATAGGGAAGTCAACACCTTACATCTACTCCCATCATCTTCTATCGGGCAACCTCGCCCTCCACACTCCCTACACCGCTGTCCCTTAGAGGGAAGGTCCCCACCCTACACTAGCTCTATAGGGAATGGTCCACCTACATCCCCTACGCCCGCGTACTAGCGGACAGCCCGTCCCCCCACTCCCGACCAGAATAACGACAGACCTATCAGGGAAACTCCGTACACAACCCTACCCAATCTAGTCAATCCCCCTCCATCAGGGCAACCCTGGCACTCACCTCACAACTCTAGATCCACTCTACAGGGCACACCTGTACCCCCTCACACCAAACAACCTCTAGCTACCCCTTATACGCGGCAACCGCTCCTCACTCACTACACATCTAGCCCTCCCCTCTACTAGCCGGCACCCCATGTCCCTCCTACACTCCGCACCACCCCTCCTTACCCTAGGGACCCCATGTCCCCACCACCCTCACCCAACTCCCCATTCCTCACCTCTATCCTTAGGGAATGTCCCTCCTACATCTGTCTCCTTATAGGGACATGTCCCCCTCACATAGGCTCCTCTATAGGGAATGTCCCCCCTACAATCTAGCTCCTTATAGGGAATTCCTCTACACACTAGCTCCTTATAGGGAATGTCCCCCCTACATCTAGCTCCTTATAGGGAATGTCCCCCCACATCTAGCTCCTTATAGGGAATGTCCCTACCCCAATCACTAGCTCCTTATAGGGAATGTCCCTCCCCTACACTCTAGCTCTTATAGGGAATTGTCCCCTACAACTAACTTATAGGGACCATGGCCCCCCCTAACTCCAGCTCACTTATAGGGAATGGTCCCTACAATCTAGCTCCATTATAGGGAATGTCCCCATCCTACACTTACGATCTTACTACTGCGGGAACTGTCCCCCCACCTACCACCTCCAATCATCCCCCCTATAGGGCCCAATGCCCCCACGCACATCTCGACAACTCCTCCCTACGCGCGACCATCGTCCCCTACACCTATACCGTACCTCTATAGGCCAGGAATGTCCCCTCTCAACCTTCTAGCTCTTCCACTGGGACCCCCCCCAATGTACCCGCTACTCTACTTATAAGGAATGCCCCCCTACGCCTCCACTCCTCCCTCCTCATAGCGACACATCCGTCCCCCCAACAACTCCTAGCTATCGCATAGGCGAATGTACCCCTCCTACCCATCTGACGCTCTACTTTTAGGGATGGCCCATCTCCCATACCTACGCCTACACTCTAGTAGGCGCGACATTGCCTCCCACTCCTAACACCTCAGCTCCTCTATGCACCGGGCCATGTTCCCTCCTTACATTCGCTCCATTCTCAGGCCGGGGACCACTGTCACCCCCTCAACATCCTATCCTCTGTCATAAGCGACCACGCGACCCCCCACCCATCACATATATCCTCCTTTAGCGACACCTGGTCCCCACTCCCACATCCTTAGCATCACCTCTATAGGATGTCCCCCATCCAATTAGCTCCTTACTCAGGGCACATGCCCCCCCCCCCCTCACATAGAGCTCCTTATCGGGAATGTCCCCACCTACATCCCCCCTCATACTCATCAACGGCAAGCTCCCCCAACCACACCCTCCCATCTATCTACTTACTAGGGAACCCCTGCCCCACCACCATCACTAGCTCCTTGTTCTGGTGTACTCTCCCCCTAACCCAACACGCCTAAACAGCCAAGCGGAAGTTGGACACAGAAAGACAAACTGACAATGGAATCAATTATCGTGATCAACGATGGAATAACCGAACTGTCTAACCCCGGCAAAGCCGCACGCTGCTCGGGCCCGCCATCCTGTGTGGACCACTTGTAGCTTCAATACAGCTTCACGCCACCCAGCCGAACCACAGTCAGTCAACCAGGCCTTCACCAGTATGAGATCGAACACCAAAAATTCGCTCCTTGTTTTTCACGTCACACTCATTCTTTCATTTCCTCATCACTATTTTTGCCAGTTGCTTTTTCGCGCTCATTTGTTATAACAAACAATTACGTATGCTTTGTCGTCTAAATTTTTCGTTAGTATTCAGCACCCGTGTTATCTCTTTATAGGGAATGTCCCCCCCTACATCTAGCTCCTTATAAGGGATGCCCCCCCTTCATCTATCTCCTTATAAGGAATGTCCCCCCTTCATCTAGCTTCTTATAGGGAATGTCCCCCCTACATCTGTATCCTTATAGGCAATGTCCCTCCTACATCTAGCTCCTTATAAGGAATGCCCCCCCTTCATCTAGATTCTTATAGGGAATGTCCCCCCTACATCTGTATCCTTATAGGGAATGTCCCTCCTACATCTATCTCCTTATAAGGAATGCCCCCCCCTTCATCTATCTCCTTATAGGGAATGACCCTCCTACATCTGTATCCTTATAGGGAATGTCCCTCCTACATCTAGCTCCTTATAGGGAATGTCCTCCCTACATCTATCTCCTTATAGGGAATGTCCCTCCTACATCTAGCTCCTTATAGGGAATGTCCCCCCTACATCTATCTCCTTATAGGGAATGTCCCTCCTACATCTAGCTCCTTATAGGGAATGCCCCTTTCATCTGCCTTCTTAGTGGAATGTCCCCCTACATCTAGCTCCTTATAGGGAAGGTCCCTCCTCACTATCTCCTTATAGGGAATGTCCCCCCTACATCTATCTCCTTATAGGGAATGTCCCCCCTACATCTATCTCCTTATAGGAATGTCCCCCTACATCTATCTCCTTATAGGGAATGTCCCCCTACTCTAGCTTCTTATAGGGAATGTCCCCCTCCATCTGCTCTTTGGAGTCCCTCCTACATCTATCTCCTTATAGGGAATGTCCCCCCTACATCTATCTCCTTATAGGGAATGTCCCCCCCATCTATCTCCTTATAGGGAATGTCCCTCCTACATCTAGCTCCTTATAGGGAATGTCCCCCTTCATCTAGCTTCTTATAGGGAATGTCCCCCCTCATCTATCTTTAGGAATGCCCCCCCTACATCTAGCTCCTTATAGGGAATGCCCCCCCTACATCTGTATCCTTATAGGGAATGTCCCTCCTACATCTATCTCCTTATAAGGAATGTCCCCCCTTCATCTAGCTTCTTATAGGGAATCCCCCTTCATCTATCTCCTTATAGGGATTGTCCCCCCTACATCTAGCTCCTTATAGGGAATGTCCCCCCTTCATCTATCTCCTTATAGGGATTTCCCCCCTACATCTAGCTCCTTATAAGGAATGTCCCCCCTTCATCTAGCTCCTTAATAGGAATGTCCCCCCTTCATCTAGCTTCTTATAGGGAATGTCCCCCCTTCATCTATCTCCTTATAGGGAATGTCCCCCCCTACATCTATCTCCTTATAGGGAATGTCCCCCCTTCATCTAGCTCCTTATAGGAATGTCCCCCCTTCATCTAGCTTCTTATAGGGAATGTCCCCCCTTCATCTATCTCCTTATAGGGAATGTCCCCCCTACATCTGTATCCTTATAGGCAATGTCCCTCCTACATCTAGCTCCTTATAAGGAATGCCCCCCCTTCATCTAGATTCTTATAGGGAATGTCCCCCCTACATCTGTATCCTTATAGGGAATGTCCCTCCTACATCTATCTCCTTATAAGGAATGCCCCCCCTTCATCTATCTCCTTATACGGAATGTCCCTCCTACATCTGTATCCTTATAGGGAATGTCCCCCCTTCATCTAGCTCCTTATAAGGAATGTCCCCCCTACATCTATCTCCTTATAGGGAATGTCCCTCCTACATCTAGCTCCTTATAGGGAATGTCCCCCCTACCTCTATCTCCTTATAGGGAATGTCCCTCCTACATCTATCTCCTTATAGGGAATGTCCCTCCTACCATCTCCCTTATAGGGAATGTCCCCCTACATCTATCCCTTATAGGGAATGTCCCCCCTACATCTAGCTCCTTATAGGGAATCCCCCCTACATCTATCTCCTTATAGGAATGTCCCTCCTACATCTAGCTCCTTATAGGAATGTCCCCCCTACATCTATCTCCTAAGGGAATGTCCCCCCTACTCTATCCTTATAGGGATTCCCTCCTACATCTAGCCTCCTTATAGGAATGTCCCCCTACATCTATCTCCTTATAGGAATGTCCCTCCTACATCTGTCTCCTTATAGGGAATGTCCCCCCTACATCTAGCTCCTTATAGGGAATGTCCCCCCTACATCTAGCTCCTTATAGGGAATGTCCTCTACATCTAGCTCCTTATAGGGAATGTCCCCCCTACATCTAGCTCCTTATAGGGAATGTCCCTCCTACATCTAGCTCCTTATAGGGAATGTCCCCTACATCTAGCTCCTTATAGGGAATGTCCCTCCTACATCTACTCCTTATAGGGAATGTCCCTCCTACATCTAGCTCCTTATAGGGAATGTCCCCCCTACATCTATCTCCTTATAGGGAATGTCCCTCCTACATCTGTCTCCTTATGGGAATGTCCCCCCTACACTCTAGCTCCTTATAGGGAATGTCCCCCCTACATCTAGCTCCTTATAGGGAATGTCCTCTACATCTAGCTCCTTATAGGGAATGTCCCCCCTACATCTGTCTCCTTATAGGGAATGTCCCTCCTACATCTAGCTCCTTATAGGGAATGTCCCCTACATCTAGCTCCTTATAGGGAATGTCCCTCCTACATCTAGCTCCTTATAGGGAATGTCCCCCCTACATCTAGCACCTTATAGGGAATGTCCCCCCCCTACATCTAGCTCCTTATAGGGAATGTCCCCTACATCTAGCTCCTTATAGGGAATGTCCCTCCTACATCTAGCTCCTTATAGGGAATGTCCCCCCTACATCTATCTCCTTATAGGAATGCCCCCCCTACATCTAGCTCCTTATAGGGAATGTCCCCTACATCTAGCTCCTTATAGGGAATGTCCCTCCTACATCTAGCTCCTTATAGGGAATGTATCTATCTCCTTATAAGGAATGCCCCCCCTACATCTATCTCCTTATAGGGAATGTCCCCCCTACATCTAGCTCCTTATAGGGAATGTCCCTCCTACATCTAGCTTCTTTTAGGGAATGTCCATCCTACATCTAGCTCCTTATAGGGAATGTCCCTCCTACATCTAGCTCCTTATAGGGAATGTCCCTCCTACATTCTCCTTATGGGAATGTCCCCCCTAACTCTATCTCTTATAGGAATGTCCCCCCTACATCTATCTCCTTAGGAATGTCCCCCTACATCTAGCTCCTTATAGGGAATGTCCCCCCTACATCTAGCTCCTTATAGGGAATGTCCCCCCTACATCTAGCTCCTTATAGGGAATGTCCCCCCTACATCTATCTCCTTATAGGGAATGTCCCCCCTACATCTATCTCCTTATAGGGAATGTCCCCCCTACATCTAGCTCCTTGGTCTTGGTGTAACTTCATCACACACCATAACAGCTCTGGGAAGTTGGACAGAAAGAAAAACTGACCAATGGAATCATTATGTGATCAACGTGGAATAACTAACTGTCTAACTGCAATGCTACGCTGTCTGGGGATTGTGGGAATTGTAGTTCACATACAGTTCAGAAGGACACAGAGTAACTATGTTCACAGTATGAGATACATTGTCCCTTGTATGTATCACTATTTATTCCCATTGAGTTGTGTATCATTTATAACAAACACACAGGCTTTTAGTAAGATATTTACTGGAGGGCAAGTGCCTGTATTTTATTGGATAAGCTCTACAAGGGCATGCTGGGAGTTGTAGTACAGCAGGATTGTGGACCTTAAGTTAAAGATCCCCTAATACAGAGCAAGACCATCCTTTCTATCCACTGACCCCATTACAGCAATCTCACCACGGACGTGGTTGGTCTAGTTATAAGGGATCTGGTGGATCGGTTGGCTGGATATATCTATATGTATATGGAGGTTCAGGGCATCCAGTGGATTTGACAGACACAGTCCTCATCTCATAGCTAGTAGATGGTGTTGGATTCTTACTCCTAGAGGGGGTCATGGGAGCTGGAATTTATAAATTCAATTCTCCTCTACGATGCACTAAATTCACCTTGGAGACTTTCATTGGTTCCTCTGCCTCTGTATTGGGGCTTCCCGGTTACAATATGGTGGTGCGGACATAGTCTCCATGACCACCAAATCCGCTCTCGTGGCAAGAAAACTGCTGAGGCCACATACTTAATTATCTTAATTAAGCTCCATACTGGTGGTTTCATTGACCTAATAACGTGGAACATCAGGAACAAGACCAAACTAGATGAACAGAGGGTATTTAACTGAACAGGGAGTCTCTGTGTAGGGTCTGACCCTATCTTCTAAGGCTTTGAACTCTTAGCCGGCTCTGTAGACTGACGGACGTCTGTCCACTCCTGCCTGGTGTTCTGTAGGGCCTGAGTCTTCTCCTTATCTACCTGCACATAGTCCACCTTCTCGTCAGATGCCACCGATGATGTTGAAGGCTGGAAAAGATATTTATGGCCTTAGACAATGTCAATAAAATGGACACATCTCTTTATTACACCAGGATAGAAAATACACGGTGGGGTATTAGGAGTCTGTAGGTAAAGGAACGGACGTTGGTCAATAATCAGCCATAGTCCTCTTGTCTCTTAACTGAATTATAGACGTTTATTTATAAGGAGCGATATTTTTACTATTTCTTTTCACTATATTTATAAATAGGGAAATCTTCTACGTGGTGAAAAGTATCGCTAACAACGCAGGAAATTTTATTTAACGCAGCAAATTAGACAACGTCATTCCCTATTACCAGAAGTGAAAGTCTCATACCACCGTCACAAATAGAGTTCACTGGCCGGGTACCGATACGATGGGACAGCCAGTGGCTACAGATCCAGGATATCAAAACAAGCAACACCAGTCTTTTTCCAAACAAATAAAAGTGTTGATTCGACACATTAGTGTAACATTTCGGTGTCTGACAATTCCCCGGAGTTTGTGTTAGATGCTAAATCTCTATAAAATGTGCCATTACTGGTGTGATTTCTGGTCTGGGATCTTTCAATTGATAATTTAATTCTATGATGAAAAAAAGTTATTATAAATCGACCATTACTGGTAACTATAATCCAACCACCTCTGCATCATCTGCCCCCTATGTCTTTAGAAATCCAATCTAAAACATTGTACATTTCAGCTGTCAGTCAAGTGCCTTATTATCATACACTATTCTTCTGTAGTTTTGCTGTATCTGGAATGGTGACAGTTTTGACAGTTGGTTTGTGGGGAAAAAAAGTCAGGTCAGATGGAAGTGGGAGTGGGATACTGCTCCTGGAAAAAACATGTGCTGGATACAAGGCATGCAGCAACACACTCAGACTAATGGGCCCTTGAGAAGGTACAGTATATACAGAGATCAGTGTTACATGTAGAAGCTAGTCATTTTATATGGTTTCCCAGTCCAGGGAAGGACAAATTCATTACCTATGCCTGGTAGAGGTGGTGATCGAAATAACATGTTATTAAGGAAAGAGTCTTTTTGGGTCTATACACTGGACACATTACAACCTAAGGGTCTTCATAGTAATTTGGGTCTGAAACGCTTTTCATAAATAGTTCTTCCTTCTTTTAGCTACATATCTGACTCCACTCTTGCATGCACTAGCACTAGTTCACACGTGACACACTATAGAAGGTTCTATGTATTTTCCTGTATGTTTGTTTGATATGATTTTATCACTAGATGGAAGTGCAATGTAATTGCTCCACCAATGTGTCATGTGACACCCCAAAGTTACACTAAAGTAATAATAAACACGTTTGTTTGTTTGCAAAAAGTCTGGTGTGCGCTGTTTGATCCATTACCAGATCAGGGTACATGATGGTGAATTGGTAATCGATATCGGGATGCATGTGTTGTATTTCTTACATATTCCGTAGTGCTTTACGATTTCTGATTGGTAGCCAATTGGACCATATTCAGCCAATCGGACCCGTATTCAGTAAATCGGACCTATATCTAGTCAATCTGACCCATATCCAGTCAATCGGACTATATTCAGTCACTCCTATTTTCAGTGAAACTGACCATATCCAGTCAATGGGACCATATCCATCAATGGGACCCATATTCAGTCAATGGGACCCTTATCCAATCAACCGATATTCAGTCAATGGGACCATATCCATCAATGGGATCATATCCAGTCAATGGGACCGATATTCAGTCAATGGGACCCTTATCCAATCAATGGGACCGATATTCAAACAAGGAATGTTACAAGTTACTGGGATTGATACATAAAGTAGAGTTAGGAAAGGGTTTGTCACTGTGAGAACGGTAAAGCTATGGAACTGTCTTGGACTTGAAGAGATGGCAATATGGGGGACTTGAAGAGATGGCAATATGGTGGACTTGAAGAGATGGCAATATGGCAGACTTACATTTTGGTTTGAGGTTCCTGTTGACTGGCGGGGGTTGGTCGCTCACTCGATTGGGTCGTGCACATAAGGAGGCGGTACTTCCTTTTTGAGAGGGGAGGGTGTTGGAGGAGAATCCATGCAGATCGAATTGGTGGGGTCCGGGACTCATGGGGATGTAGGCGCTATGGCCATAGTCTGAATTAGAGTTACAGGAGGATCCGGGGTTCATGGGAACATAATTATCTTCCGAATCTGCGCTTTCCGACCGCACCAGGGTGGACTTTGTTTGCTGTGAAAGGAGAAATCGTGGATCAAATGACAATATTAATTAACAATAACGATAAGACCAGTTATTAGACTAAACGGTGTCGATTTCCCCTTTATTATATATTTTCTAAATGATCAGGCCTCATAACTAGATTGGTTGTAGGAAAAGCAGAGACAGGGGCCTCACACTGGAAGACCAAGAGGGACAGACAATATCAAATCTTTCACATACTAATGTCGGATATAAGTGACGGCCCCATTTCTCCCCCCAACTCACCAGGTAAGAGTTGAATCCGTCGTTTATTGATTCAACCGACTGTTGGGTGCTGAATTCCCCAAACTGTGGGTAGTCGTAGGCCTCACAGGAGGAAGCTGCCATGCCGAAAAGAAGTATCAATAGGTTAAGTAATGTCAATAGTGTATTTATATCACTAGAGGGCGCCAGTAGGAAACTTTGATGGGGACACTATCCTAACTCATTGATAGGCAAAATATATTGAATTTCCCCATTTGGGCTCAACTTGATTGGTCACCATGAAGCACCTGACCAGGTGTTCGGTCATATTCACACACCCACAAGAAGTACTGGAAACAATAGCTCAGTACAGGAGTGAGTGAAACATTTGGTTTTTACCCAAAATAAACTACTGCCATTCCTATTGGATACTATTCACTTATCCAGAGCCTTTAACCAATGGGAATTATCTGTCCAAACAATGGGGTCAAGATCTGTCATTTCAGACACATACACAGAAAGATATTGGTATCCAATCAGTGTTCTAACCTATGGACAGATTAAAGGAAATAATCCAATACGGTAAAACTATTGTGATAGCCATTCATTATATTCCATTCTAAATGTGTAGAATTCTGTAGATATTACTCAGGTGTCTGACCATTCTGTCCTGTAAACTCTTACCATTCTGTCAATGACATTCCGTCTATTCTATCCTGTAAACTCTTACCATTCTGTCAATGACATTCCGTCTATTCTATCCTGTAAACTTACCATTCTGTCAATGACATTCCGTCTATTCTATCCTGTAAACTCTTACCATTCTGTCAAGACATTCCGTCTATTCTATCCTGTAAACTCTTACCATTGTTCAATGAATTCCGTCTATTCTATCCTGTAAACTCTTACCATTCTGTAATGACATTCTGCTATTCTATCCTGTAAACTCTTACCATTCTGTCAATGACATTCCGTCTATTCTATCCTGTAAACTCTTACCATTCTGTAAATGAAATTCCGTCTATTCTATCATGTAAACTCTTACCATTCTGTCAATGACATTCCGACCATTCTATCCTGTAAACTCTTACCATTCTGTCAATGACATTCCGTTCATTCTATCCTGTAAACTCTTACCATTCTGTCAATGACATTCTAACCATTCTGTCCTGTAAACTCTTACCATTCTGTCAATGACATTCCGTCTATTCTATCCTGTAAACTCTTACCATTCTGTCCATGACATTCCGACCATTCTATCCTGTAAACTCTTACCATTCTGTCAATGACATTCCATCCATTCTGTCCTATAAATTCTTACCATTCTGTCAATGACATTCCCTCTATTCTATCCTGAAACTACCATTCTGTCAATGCATTCGTTATTCTGCCCTGTAAACTTTACCGTTTGTCAATGACATTCCGTCTATTTATTGTAAAATCTTACCATTCTGTCAATGACATTCTGTCTATTCATCCTGTAAACTCTACCATTCTGTCAATGACATTCCGTTCATTCTATCGTGTAAACTCTTACCATTCTGTCAATGACATTCTGACCATTCTGTCCTGTAAACTCTTACCATTCTGTCAATGACATTCTGTCCTATAAACTCTTACCATTTTGTCAATGACATTCCCTCTATTCTATCCTGTAAACTCTTACCATTCTGTCAATGACATTCTGTTTATTCTGTCCTGTAAACTCTTACCGTTCGTCAATGACATTCCGTCTATTCTATCCTGTAAACTCTTACCATTCTGTCAATGACATTCCGTATTCTATCCTGTAAACTCTTACCATTCTGTCAATGACATTCCATCTATTCTGTCCTGTAAACTCTTACCATTCTGTCAATGACATTCCGTCTATTCTATCCTGTAAACTCTTACCATTCTGTCAATGACATTCCGTCTATTCTATCCTGTAAACTCTTATATTCTGTCAATGACATTCGACATTTCTATCTGTAAACCTTACCATTCTGTCAATGACATTCCGTCTATTCTATCCTGTGAAACTCTTACATTCTGTCATGACATTCCGTTATCTTATCCTGTAAACTCTTACCATTCTGTCAATGACATTCCGATCTTCTATCCTGTAAACACTTACCATTCTGTAATAACATTCCACATATCTATCCTGTAAACCTTACCATTCTGTCAATGACATTCGATCATTCTATCCTGTAAACTCTACTATTCTGTCAATGACATCTGTCTATTCTACCTGTATAACTCTTTCCATCTGTCAATGACATTGTCTATAAACTCTTACCATTGTCAAGACATTCCCTCTATTCTATCCTGTAAACTCTACCATCTGTCAATGACATTTGTTATTCTGTCCTGTAAACTCTTACCGTTCTGTCAATGACATTCCGTCTATTCTATCCTGTAAACTCTTACCATTCTGTCAATGACATTCCGTCTATTCTATCCTGTAAACTCTTACCATTCTGTCAATGACATTCCATCTATTCTGTCCTGTAAACTCTTACCATTCTGTCAATGACATTCTGTCTATTCTATCCTGTAAACTCTTACCATTCTGTCAATGACATTCCGTCTATTCTATCCTGTAAACTCTTACTATTCTGTCAATGACATTCTGACAATTCTATCCTGTAAACTCTTACCATTCTGTCAATGACATTCCGTCCATTCTGTCCTATAAACTCTTACCATTCTATCAATGACATTCCGTCTATTCTATCCTGTAAACTCTTACCATTCTGTCAATGACATTCCGATCATTCTATCCTGTAAACACTTACCATTCTGTCAATAACATTCATCAATTCTATCCTGTAAACTCTTACCATTCTGTCAATGACATTCCGATCATTCTATCCTGTAAACTCTTACTATTCTGTCAATGACATTCTGTCTATTCTATCCTGTAAACTCTTCCATTCTGTCATGACATTCCTCATTCTATCCTGTAACTCTTACCATTCTGTCAATGACATTCGATCATTATATCCTGTAAACTCTTACATTCTGTCAATGACATTCTGTCTATTCTATCCTGTAAACTCTTACCACTCTGTCAGACATTCCGTTCATTCTATCCTGAAACTCTTACCATTCTGTCAATGACATTCCGATCCATTCTGTCCTATAAACTCTTACCATTCTGTCAATGACATTCATCTATTCTATCCTGTAAACTTTACCATTCTGTCAATGACATTCGTCTATTCTATCCTGTAAACTCTTACCATTCTGTCAATGACATTCCATCTATTCTGTCCTGTAAATCTTTACCATTCTGTCAATGACATTCCGTCTATTCTATCCTGTAAACTCTTACCATTCTGTCAATGACATTCCATCTATTCTGTCCTGTAAACTCTTACCATTCTGTCAATGACATTCCGTCTATTCTGTCCTGTAAACTCTTACCATTCTGTGAATGAAATTCTGACCATTCTATCCTGTAAACTCTTACCATTCTGTCAATGACATTCCGAACATTCTATCCTGTAAACTCTTACCATTCTTTCAATGACATTCCGATCATTCTAACCTGTAAACTCTTACCATTCTGTCAATGACATTCTGACCATTATATCCTGTAACTCTTACCTTTCGTCAATGACATCCTCGTCTATCTATCCTGTAAACTCTTACCATTCTGTCAATGACATTCTGACTATTCTATCCTGTAAACTCTTACCATTCTGACAATGACATTCTGACCATTCTATCCTGTAAACTCTAACCATTCTGTCAATGACATTCCGACCATTCAATCCCGTAAACTCTTACCATTCTGTCAATGACATTCTGTCTATTCTATCCTGTAAACTCTTACCATTCTGTCAATGACATTCTGTCTATTCTATCCTGTGAACTCTTACCATTCTGTAAATGACATTCTGACCATTCTATCCTGTAAACTTTTACCATTCTGACAATGACATTCCGTCTATTCTATCCTGTAAACTCTTACCATTCTGTCAATGACATTCCGTCTATTCTATCCTGTAAACTCTTACCATTCTGTCAATGACATTCCGTCTATTCTATCCTGTAAACTCTTACCATTCTGTCAATGACATTCCGACCAATTAATCCCGTAAACTCTTACCATTCTGTCATGACATTCGACATTCATCCCGTAAACTACCATTCGTCATGACATTCCGACATTCATCCTGTAACATCTTACCATTCTGTCAATGACATTCCGACCATTCATCCCGTAAACTCTTACCATTCTGTCAATGACATTCCGACCATTCTATCCTGTAAACTCTAACCATTCTGTCAATGACATTCCGTCTATTCTATCCTGTAAACTCTTACCATTCTGTCAATGACATTCCGTCTATTCTATCCTGTAAACTCTTACCATTCTGTCAATGACATTCCATCTATTCTATCCTGTAAACTCTTACCATTCTGTCAATGACATTCCGTCTATTCTATCCTGTAAACTCTTACCATTCTGTCAATGACATTCGTCTATTCTATCCTGTAAACTCTTACCATTCTGTCAATGACATTCCGTCTATTCTATCCTGTAAACTCTTACCATTCTGTCAATGACATTCCATCTATTCTATCCTGTAAACTCTTACCATTCTGTCAATGACATTCCGTCTATTCTATCCTGTAAACTCTTACCATTCTGTCAATGACATTCTGTCTATTCTAATCTGTAAACTCTCACCATTCTGTCAATGACATTCCGACCATTCTATCCTGTAAACTCTTACCATTCTGTCAATGACATTCCGTCTATTCTATCCTGTAAACTCTTACCATTCTGTCAATGACATTCCGACCATTCTATCTAAACTCTACCATTGTGTAATGACATTCCGTCTATTCTATCCTGTAAACTCTTACCATTCTGTCAATGACATTCCATCATTCTATCCTGTAAACTCTTACATTCTGTCAATGACATTCGTATATCTATCCTGTAAAATCTAACCATTCTGTCAATGACATTCCGACCATTCTATCCTGTAAACTCTTACCATTCTGTCAATGACATTCCATCTATTCTATCCTGTAAACTCTTACCATTCTGTCAATGACATTCTGACCATTCTATCCTGTAAACTCTTACCATCTGTCATGACATTGTCTATTCTATCCTGTAAACTCTTACATTTGTCAATGACATTCCGACATTCTATCGTAAACTCTTACATTGTCAATGACATTCCGATCATTCTACCTGTAAACTCTTACCATTCTGTCAATGGCATTCTGTCTATTCTATTCCTGTAAACTCTTACATTCTGTCAATGACATTTCGTCTATTCTATCCGTAAACTTTACCATTCTGTCAATGACATTCGACATTCTATCCTGTAACTCTTACCATTCTTTCAATGACATTCCGATCATTCTAACTGTAAACTCTTACCATTCTGTCAATGACATTCGTCTATTCTATCCTGTAAACTCTTACCATTCTGTCAATGACATTCTGACCATTCTATCCTGTAAACTCTTACCATTCTGTCAATGACATTCTGTCTATTCTATCCTGTAAACTCTTACCATTCTGTCAATGACATTCTGACCATTCTATCCTGTAAACTCTTACCATTCTGACAATGACATTCCGACCATTCTATCCTGTTAACTCTAACCATTCTGTCAATGACATTCCGACCATTCTATGCTGTAAACTCTTACCATTCTGTCAATTACATTCCGTCTATTCTATCCTATAAACTCTTACCATTCTGTCAATGACATTCTGACCATTCTATCCTGTAAACTCTTACCATTCTGTCAATGACATTCCGTCCATTCTGTCCTATAAACTCTTACCATTCTGTCAATGACATTCCATCTATTCTATCCTGTAAACTCTTACCATTCTGTCAATGACATTCCGTCTATTCTATCCTGTAAACTCTTACCATTCTGTCAATGACATTCCATCTATTCTGTCCTGTAAACTCTTACCATTCTGTCAATGACATTCCGTCTATTATATCCTGTAAACTCTTCCATTCTGTCAATGAATTCCATCATTCTGTCCTGTAAACTCTTACCATTCTGTCAATGACATTCCATCTATTCTTCCTGTAACTCTTACCATTCTGTAATGAATTCTGACCATTTATCCTGTAAACTCTTACCATTCTGTCAAGACATTCGACATTCTATCCTGTAAACTCTACCATTCTGTCAATGACCATTCTGACCATTCTATCCTGTAAACTCTTACCATTCTGACAGAATTCTGACCATATATCCGTAAACTCTTACCATTCTGTCAATGACATTCCGACCATTCAATCCCGTAAACTCTTACCATTCTGTCAATGACATTCTGTCTTTATATCCTGTAAACTCTTACCATTCTGTCAATTACATTCTGACCATCTTCTATCCTGTAAACTCTTACCATTCTGTCAAGACATTCTGTCTATTCTATCTGTAAACTCTACCATTCTGTCAATGACATTCTGACAATATATCCTGAACTTTTACCATTCTGACAATGACATTCCGTCTATTCTATCCTGTAAACTCTTACCATTCTGTCAATGACATTCCGTCATTCTATCCGTAAACTCTACTATCTGTCAATGACCTTCCTATTCTGTCCTGTAAACTCTTACCATTCTGTCAATGACATTCCGTCTATTCTATCCTGTAAACTCTTACCTTCTGTCAATGACATTCTGTTATCTTGCCCTGTAAACTCTTACCGTTCTGTCAATGACATTCCTCTATTCTATCCTGTAAACTCTTACCATTCTGTCAATGACATTCGTCTATTCTATCCTGTAAACTCTACCATTTGTCAATGACATTCGTATTCTATCTGTAAACTCTTACCATTCTGTCAATGACATTCTGACCATTCTGTCCTGTAAACTCTTACCATTCTGTCAATGACATTCTGTCCTATAAACTCTTACCATTCTGTCAATGACATTCCCTCTATTCTATCCTGTAAACTCTTACCATTCTGTCAATGACATTCTGTTATTCTGTCCTGTAAACTCTTACCTTGTCAATGACATTCCGTCTATTCTATCCTGTAAAAATCTTACATTTGTCAATGAATTCGTTATTCATCCTGTAAACTCTTACCATTCTGTCCATGAAATCTGTTATTCTATCCTGTAAACTCTTACCATTCTGTCAATGACATTCCGACCATTCTATCCTGTAAACTCTTACCATTCTGTCAATGACATTCCGACCATTCTATCCTGTAAACTTTTACCATTCTGTGAATGACATTCCGTCTATTCTATCCTGTAAACTCTTACCATTCTGTCAATGACATTCCACTATTTCATCTGTTAAACTCTTACCATTCTGTCAATGACATTCCTCTATTCTATCCTGTAAACTCTTACCATTCTGTCAATGAATTCCGTCATTCTATCCTGAAACTCTTACCATCTGTCAATGAATTCTTATTCTGTCCTGTAAACTCTTACCATTCTGTCAATGACATTCCGTCTATTCTATCCTGTAAACTCTTACCATTCTGTCAATGACATTCCATCTATTCTGTCCTGTAAACTCTTACCATTCTGTTAATGACATTCCGTCTATTCTTCCTGTAAACTCTTACCATTCTGTCAATGACATTCCATCTATTCTATCCTGTAAACTCTTACCATTCGATCAATGACATTCCGTATATTCTATCCTGTAAACTCTTACCATTCTGTCAATGACATTCGAACATTCTATCCTGTAAACTCTTACCATTCTGTCAATGACATTCCGATCATTCTAACCTGTAAACTCTTACCATTCTGTCAATGACATTCTGTCTATTCTATCCTGTAAACTCTTACCATTCTGTCAATGACATTCTGATCATTCTATCCTGTAAACTCTTACCATTCTGTCAATGACATTCTGTCTATTCTATCCTGTAAACTCTTACCATTCTGTCAATGACATTCCGACCATTCTATCGTAAACTACATTCTTCAGAATTCGATCATTCTACCTGTAAACTCTTACCATTCTGTCAATGACATTCTGTCTATTCTATCCTGTAAAACTCTTACCATTCTGTCAATGACATTCTGACCATTCTATCCTGTAAACTCTTACCATTCTGTCAATGACATTCTGTCTATTCTTCCTGTAAACTCTTACCATTCTGTCAATGACATTCTGACCATTCTATCCTGTAAACTCTTACCATTCTGACAATGACATTCCGACCATTCTATCCTGTAAACTCTAACCATTCTGTCAATGACATTCCGAAAATTCAATCCCGTAAACTCTTACCATTCTGTCAATGACAGTCCGACCATTCTATGCTGTAAACTCTTACCATTCTGTCAATGACATTCCGTCTATTTATCCTGTAAACTCTTACCATTCTGTCAATGACATTCCGTCTATTCTATCCTGTAAACTCTTACCATTCTGTCAATGACATTCCGACCATTCAATCCCGTAAACTCTTCCCATTCTGTCAATGACATTCCGACCATTCTATCCTGTAAACTCTAACCATTCTGTCAATGACATTCCGTCTATTCTATCCTGTAAACTCTTACCATTCTGTCAATGACATTCCGTCTATTCTATCCTGTAAACTCTAACCATTCTATCAATGAAATTCCGTCTATTCTATCCTGTAAACTCTTACCATTCTGTCAATGACATTCCATCTATTCTATCCTGTAAACTTTTACCATTCTGTCAATGACATTCCGTCTATTCTATCCTGTAAACTCTTACCATTCTGTCAAGACATTCCGTCTATTCTATCCTGTAAACTCTTACCATTCTGTCAATGACATTCCGTCTATTCTATCCTGTAAACTCTTACCATTCTGTCCCTGACATTTATCTTTGCCCTTGTTTATCATTCTCACCATTTTATTTGCACCCCATGTGATAGGAATAGGACACGGATATTTAGCAGGTAGATCCTTTGTCCGTAGGCTACATGAACTATTTCCAGATTAATTCTAAAGTCCCAGTGAATCTATTGAACCATTTTTATAAAAACATACAATGGGACTTTACTGTAAGGAGTTGACCCAGTATTATAGTATATTTGATATAATATAATTTGCAGTATTATTCCAAATAAATAAAATGTTGACCTACCTCGATGGCGCCTGTTCTCCATGGCTGGCAATGTATTTCTCCTGGGAAGGTTGACCAGTCCCCTCCCCGGTATCTCCATTATGTTGCTGTTGGGGGCTGCCCATTGCTTCTCGGCCTGTCCTGTTTAGGGGGCGCGGAGGAGGTGCAGAATGAAAGTCATTGGAGGCCAGAGCTAGGGCGTTGTGGTTCTTGTCCAATGTGAATGTCCTTGGGATCTGGTAAACTGAGAGGGGAGTCCCAGGGAATCATAGGAATCCGTGACAGGTCACTAAACTCTTTACACAGGGCGTTGCTGGGAGTTTTATAGCTGTAAACTTCCTCATTCTCGGACTCCAGCCCCGTAAGGCTTGACTTGGTGGGTGTGTCAGAACCAAAGCTCCTCGGGAGATCGTAGGTGCTGTCCCTAAGCTCGGTGCTAAGCCGGCTGACTTCGGTAAACTGTAAAATCCATGGACTTGTCCACTGATCCCATTCAGACTATGACCATACCCTGGACCAACTTCTGGACAGCCGAGTCACTTCTCATAAAGAAGGAGGATCTGGAGGCCTGAGAAAAACTGGCACTTCTAAAAAACACAAGGAAATTCCTCTAAAAGTAACCGAATCCCACCAGGTATAAACTAGAGCCGGGGACGGAGGGAAAGGCCACTTACCTCATGTTCTCCGACTTGCGACTCATGCACTGGTGTAAGAACAGGTAATCCTGAGGAGCACTGGTGGATAACGTGGTCTGGTGGAGATGGTTGGATGGAGTCTCGAAGGTGAACAGGGTCGGATGGCTGGAGTGAGAGGGAGCGGAAGATTTTCTCTCTCTGAGATGGTGGTGAGGAGAGTTAAACTCCGCGGGGGACGACCTGGGACCTTGTTTGAGGGACTGAATGTTCCTTATGGAGTCTGCAGGGTCAAAGAGAAGATAAAGTCAACGTTCTAATCAGCGTTTAGCTACGTCACCAGGCTTTACACTGTCTATATACTGGTTATACACTGTCTATATACTGCTAGAAACTGTCTATACACTGTTTATATACTGCTAGAAACTGTCTATACACTGTCTATATACTGCTAGAAACTGTCTATATACTGCTAGAAACTGTCTATCACTGTTTATATACTGCTAGAAACTGTCTATACACTGTCTATATACTGCTAGAAACTGTCTATACACTGTCTATATACTGCTAGAACATGTCTATACACTGTTTATATACTGCTAGAAACTGTCTATACACTGTCTATATACTGCTAGAAACTGTCTATACCTGTCTATATACTGCTAGAAACTGTCCTATACACTGTCTTATTACTGCTAGAAACTGTCTATACACGGTCTATTACTCCTGCTAGAAACTGTCTATACACTGTCTATATACTGCTAGAAACTGTCTATACACTGTCTATATCTGCTAGAAACTGTCTATACACTGTCTATATACTGCTGAAACTGTCTATACACTGTCTATATCTGCTAGAAACTGTAACTGTCATATACTGCTAGAAACTGTCTATACACTGGTTATATACTGCTAGAAACTGTCTATACACTGTCTAATACTGCTAGAACTGTCTATACACTGCTAGAACTGTCTATACACGTCTATATACTTGCTAGAACTGTCTTACACTGCTATATACTGCTAGAAACTGTCTATACACTGTCTATATCCTGCTAGAAACTGTCTATACACTGTCCTAATCCTGCTAAAACTGTCTATACACGTGTCTATACTGCTAGAAACTGTCTATAACACTGTCTATATACTGCTAGAAACTGTCTATACATGGTCTATAATACTGCTAGAAACTGTCTATACACTGTCTATATTACGCTAGAACTGTCTATACACTGTCTAATATACTGCTAGAAACTGTCTATACACTGTCTATATACTGCTAGAAACTGTCTATACACTGTCTATATACTGCTAGAAACTGTCTATACACTGTCTATATACTGCTAGAAACTGCTATAACACTGTCTATAACTGCTAGAACTGTCTATACACGTCTATATACTGCTGAAACTGTCTACCCCTATATACTGCTAGAAAATGTCTTACACTGTCTATATCCTGCTAGAAACTGTCTATAACACTGTCTAATCCTGTCTAAAACTGCTAGAAAACATGTCTATCACTGTCTATATACGCTAGAAACTGTCTAAGTTATATATAAAACTGTCTTACACTGTCTATATACTGCTAGAAACTGTCTATACGCTGATTATATTATATAAACTGTCTATACACTGTCTATATACTGCTGAAACGTCTAGATTATTCTATAACTGTCTATACACTGTCTATATACTGCTAGAAACTGTCTAGATTATTATATAAACTGTCTATACACCTGTCTATATCTGCTAGAAACTGTCTATATATATTATACTAAACTTTCTATACACTGTCTATATACTGTCTAGAACGTCTAGATATATTATATAAAACTGTCTATACACTGTCTATATACTGCTAGAACTGTCTAGATATATTATATACTGTCTATACACTGTCTATACTACTGCTAGAAACTGTCTATATTATTATATACAACTGTCTATCACTGCTAACTGCTAGATATAAACTGTCTATACACTGTCTATTTACTGCTAGAAACTGTCTAGATATATTATATAAACTGTCTATACACTGTCTATATACTGCTAGAAACTGTCTATATACTGCTAGAAACTGTCTATACACTGTTTATATACTGCTAGAAACTGTCTATACATGTCCTAGCTGCTAGAAACTGTCTATACCTGTCTATATACTGCTAGAAACGGTCTATACCTGTCTATATACTGCAAACTGTCATATACACTGTCTATATACTGCTAGAAACTGTCTATACACTGTCTATATACTGCTAAAAACTGTCTATACACTGTCTATATACTGCTAGAAACTGTCTATACACTGTCTATATACTGCTAGAACATGTCTATACACTGTCTATATACTGCTAAACTGTCTATACACTGTCTATATACTGCTAGAAACTGTCTATACACTGTCTATATACTGCTAGAAACTGTCTATACACTGCCTATATACTGCTAGAAACTGTCTATATACTGCTAGAAACTGTCTATACACTGTCTATATACTGCTAGAAACTGTCTATACACTGTCTATATACTGCTGAAGAACTGTCTATACACTGCTCTAGAAAACTTTCTATACACTGTCATATACTGCTAGAAACTTCTATCCACTGTCTATATACTGCTAAACTGTCTATACACGGTCTATATACTGCTAGAAACTGTCTATACACTGTCTATATACTGCTAGAAACTGTCTATCACTGTCTATATACTGCTAAAACTGTCTATACACTGTCTATATACTGCTAGAAACGGTCTATACACTGTCTATATACTGCTAGAAACCGTCTATACACTGTCTATATACTGCTAGAAACTGTCTATACACGGTCTATATACTGCTAGAAACTGTCTATACACTGTCTATATACTGCTAGAAACTGTCTATACACTGTCTATATACTATACTGCTAGAAAACTGTCTATACCACTGTCTATATACAGCTAGAAACTGTCTATACATGTCTATATACTGCTAGAAAACTGTCTCTATACTGCTAGAAACTGTCTATACACTGTCTTATACTGCGAAACTGTCTTACACTGTCTATAATCTGCTAGAAACTGTCTAGATATATTTATAAACTGTCTATACACTGTCTATATACTGCTAGAAACTGTCTAGATATCTTATATAAACTGTCTATACACTGTCTATATACTGCTAGAAAACTGTCTAGATATATATATAAACTGTCTAACACTGTCTATATACTGCTAGAAACTGTCTAGATATTTTATAAAACTGTCTATACACTGTCTATATACTGCTAAGAACTGTCTAGCTATATTATATAACTGTCTATACACTGTCTATATACTGCTATAAACTGTCTAGATATATTATATAAACTGTCTATACACTGTCTATATACTGCTAGAAACTGTCAATTATTATATAACCTGTCTATACACTGTCTATATACTGCTGAAACTGTCTAGATATTTATTTTACTGTCTATACACTGTCTATATACTGCTAGAAACTGTCTACTATATTATATAACTGTCTATACACTGCTAGAAACTGTCTGAGATATTAATAACTGTCTATACACTGTCTATTTACTGCTAGAAAACTGTCTAGATATATTATATAAACTGTCTATACACTGTCTATATACTGCTAGAAACTGTCTATATATATTATATAAACTGTCTTATACACGTCTATAACTGCTAGAAACTGTCTAGATATATTATATAAACTGTCTAACCTGTCTATATACTGCTAGAAACTGTCTAGATATATTATATAAACTGTCTATCCCACTGTCTATATACTGCTAGAAACTGTCTAGATTATTATATAACTGTCTATACATGTCTATTACTGCTAGAAACTGTCAGATATTTTAATAAAATACTGTCTATACACTGTCTATTACTGCTAGAAACTGTCTAGATATATTATATAAACTGTCTATACACTGTCTATATACTGCTAGAAACTGTCTAGATATATTATATAACTGTCTATACACTGTCTATATACTGCTAGAAACTGTCCTAATATATTATATAAACTGTCTATCACCTGTCTATATACTGCTAGAAACTGTCTAGATATATTATAATAACTGTCTATACACTGTCTATTTACTGCTAGAACTTTCTAGATATATTATATAAACTGTCTATACACTGTCTATATACTGCTAGAACTGTCTAGAATATATTATATAAACTGTCTATACACTGTCTATATACTGCTAGAAACTGTCTAGATATATTATATAAACTGTCTATACACTGTCTATATACTGCTAGAAACTGTCTAGATATATTATATAAACTGTCTATACACTGTCTATATACTGCTAGAAACTGTCTAGATATATTATATAAACTGTCTATACACTGTCTATATACTGCTAGAAACTGTTAGATATATTATAAAACTGTCTATACACTTGTCTTATACTGCTAAGAAACTGTCTAGATATAATTATATAACTGTCTCTACACTGTCTATTATCTGCTAAACTGTCTAGATATATTATATAAAACTGTCTATACACTGTCTATATACTGCTAGAAACTGTCTAGATATATTATATAAACTGTCTATACACTGTCTATATACTGCTAGAAACTGTCTAGATATATTATATAAACTGTCTATACACTGTCTATATACTGCTAGAAACTGTCTAGATATATTATATAAACTGTCTATACAACTGTCATATACTGCTTATGAAACTGTCTAGAATATATTTTTATAACTGTCTATAACACTGTCTATAACTGCTAGAAACCTGTCTATATATATTATATAAACTGTCTATACACTGCTAGAACTGTCTAGATATTATTATATAACTGTCTATAACACTGTCTTTATACTGCTAGAAACTGTCTAGATATATTATATAACTCGTCTATACACTGTCTATATACTGCTAGAAACTGTCTAGATATATATATAAACTGTCTATACACTGTCTATAACTGCTAGAAACTGTCAGATATATATATACTAAACTGTCTATACACTGTCTATAACTGCTAGAAACTGTCTAGATATATATATAAACTGTCTATACACTGTCTATATACTGCTAGAAACTGTCTAGATATATTATATAAACTGTCTATACACTGTCTATATACTGCTAGAAACTGTCTAGATATATTATATTTACTGTCTATACACTGTCTATATACTGCTAGAAACTGTCTATATATATTATATAAACTGTCTATACACTGTCTATATACTGCTAGAAACGTTAGATATATTAATAACTGTCTTACACTGTCTATATACTGCTAGAAACTGTCTAGTATATATTATATAACTGTCTATACCCTGTCTATATTATGCTAGAAACTGTCTAGATATATTATATAAACTGTCTATACACTGTCTATATACTGCTAGAAACTGTCTAGATATATTATATAAACTGTCTATACACTTGCTATATACTGCTAGAACTGTCTAGATATATTATATAAACTGTCTATACACTGTCTATATACTTCTAGAAACTGTCTAGTATATTATGATAACTGTCTATACACTGTCTATTAACTATGCTATACAACTGCTCTAGATATATTATATAAACGTCATACTGTGCTATATAACTGCTAGACTGTCTAGATATGATATTAAGTAAACTGTACTATACACTTCTATATACTGCTAGAAACTGTCTAGATATATTATTAACTGTCTATACACTGTCTATATACTGCTAGAAACTGTCTAGAATTATTAATAAACTGTCTATACCTGGCCTATATACTGCGTAGAACTGTCTAGATATATTATATAAACTGTCTATACACTGTCTATATACTGCTAGAAACTGTCTAGATATATTATATAAACTGTCTATACACTGTCTATAGACTGCTAGAAACTGTCTAGATATATTATATATACTGTCTATACACTGTCTATATACTGCTAGAAACTGTCTAGATATATTATATAAACTGTCTATACACTGTCTATATACTGCTAGAAACGGTCTATATATATTATATAAACTGTCTATACACTAGCTACTCTCTATAAACTGTCTACACACTGTCTATATAATGCTAGAAACTGTCTAGATATATTATATAAACTGTCTATACACTAGCTACTCTCTATACACTGTCTATATTCTGCTAGAAACTGTCTAGATATATTATATAAACTGTCTATACACTGT
>JAACNH010001524.1:0-10725 GCA_019447015.1 Hymenochirus boettgeri | reverse complement strand
AAACTGTCTATACACTGTCTATATACTGCTAGAAACTGTCTAGATATATTATATTTACTGTCTATACACTGTCTATATACTGCTAGAAACTGTCTATATATATTATATAAACTGTCTATACACTGCTAGAAACTGTCTAGATATATTATATAAACTGTCTATACACTGTCTATTTACTGCTAGAAACTGTCTAGATATATTATATAAACTGTCTATACACTTCCTTCTACTGCTTATACGACTGTCTATCACTGTCTATATACGTGCTAGAAACTGTTCCTACACGCTATATACTGCTAGAAACGTGCTATACACTGTCTATACTGCTAGAAACTGTCTATCACTGCTATATACGCTAAGAACTGTCTATACACTGTCTATTACTGCTAGAGAAACTGTCTATATGACTGCTAATACTGCGCTAGAAATGTCTATACAACTGTCCTATATACTGCTAGAAACTGTCTATACACTGTCCTATATACTGCTAGAAACTGTCTAGATATATATATGTAAACTGTCTATACACTGTCTATATACTGCTAGCACTGTCTAGATATATTCAACTGCTATACACTGTCTATACTGCCAGAAACTGTCTAGATTATTAATATAAACTGTCTTTACAACTGTCTATATACTGCTAGAATGTCTAATATATTACATAAACTGTCTAACACTGTCTATATACTGCTAGAACGTCTAAGATATTTATTAAACTGTTCTATAACACTGTCTAATACTGCTAGAACTGTAGATAGTTATATAAACTGTCTTACACTGTCTATAACTGCTAGAAACTGTCTAGCTATATTAATAAACTGTCTATACACTGGTCTATATACTGCTAGAATGTCTAGATATATTATATTACTCTGTCTCTATACACTGTCTATATACTGCTAGAACTGTCTATATATATATATACACTGTCTATACACTGCTAGAACTGTCTAGATATTTATATAAACTGTCTATACACTGTCTATTACTGCTAGAAACTGTCAGTATATTATATAAACTGTCTATACACTGTCTATAACTGCTAGAAACTGTCTATATACTGCTAGAAACTGTCTATACACTGTCTTATAACTGCTAGAACTGTCTAGACACTGTCTAATATACTGCTATAAACTGTCTATACACTGTCTATATACTGCTAGAAACGTGTCTATACACGTCTATTACTGCTAGAAACTGTCTATATACACTGTCTATATACTGCTAAAACTGGCTATTATACACTGTCTATATTACTGCTAAGAAACTGTCTATACAACGTCTATATAACTGCTAGAAACTGTCTATACGAACTGTCTATATACTGCTAGAAACTGTCTATACACTGTCTATAATACTGCTAAACCTTGTCTATAAACACTGTCTATAACTGCTTAGAATGTCTACACTGTCTCATATACTGCTATAAACTGTCTATACACTGCTATATACTTCTAGAAACTGTCTAACACTGTCTAATACTGCTAGAACTGTCTATTACCTGTCTATACTGCTATAACGTCTAACCTGTCTATACTGTCTAGAAACTGTCTATCACTGCTAGAAGAACTGTCTATACACTGTCATATACTGCTAGAAACTGTTCTTATAAACACTGTCTATATACTGCTAGAAACTGTCTATACACTGTCTATATACTGCTTAAACTGTCTATACCTGTCTATAATACTGCTAGAAACGGTCTATACACTGTCTATTACTGCTATGAGCTATACTGTCTATATACTTCAACTGTCTATATACTGCTAGAAACTGTCTATACACTGTCTCTATACTGCTATAAACTGTCTATTACACTAGTCTATATACTGCTTAGAAACTGTCTATACACGTTCCTATATACTGCTAAAACTGTCTATACACTGTCTATTACTGCTAGAAACTGTCTATAACACTGTCTATATACTGCAACTGCTAGAACTGTCTATACCTGTCTATATACTAGCTAGAAACTGTCTATACCTGTCATCTCACTGCTAAACTTCTATACTGCTAGAACCTGTCTATACACTGTCCTATAATACTGCTAGAAACTGTTTTACACGGTCTATATACTGCTAAACTTCTATATCTTATAATAAACTGTCTAACACTGTCTATTATGCTAGAAACTGTCAGAATTATCAACGTCTATACAACTGTCTATATACTGGCTAAAACTGTCTATATATAATAACTGTCTATCCTGTCTATGATCCGTAGAAACTGTCTAGTATATTATATAAACTGTCTATACAACTGTCTATATACTGCTAGAAACTGTCTAATATATTATATAAACTGTCTATACCTGTCTATATACTGCTAGAAACTGTCTAGATATATTATATACAACTGTCTATACACTGTCTATATACTGCTAGAAACTGTCTAGATTATTATATAAACTGTCTATACTGTCTATAACTGCTTAGAAACTGTCTAGATATATTATTTAACTGTCTATACACTGTCTATATACTGCTAGAATGTCTATAATATTATATAAACTGTCTATACACTGTCTAATGCTAAACTGTCTAGATATTATATAAACTGTCTATACACTGTCTATTTACTGCTAGAAACTGTTAGATCTCATTATATAACCTGTCTATACACTGTCTATATACTGCTAGAAACTGTCTAGATATATTATATAAACTGTCTTACACTGTCTATTACCTGCTAAACTGTCTAGTATATTTATAAACTGTCTATACACGTCTATTACTGCTAGAAACTGTCTAGATTATTTATAATAAACTGTCTATACACTGTCTATATAACTCTGAAAACTGTCTAGATATATTAATATAACTGTCTATTACACTGTCATATACTGCTAGAAACTGTCTAGATATATATAAATGTCCATACACTGTCTATATACTGCTAGAAAACTGTCTAGATATATTATATAAACTGTCTATACACTGTCTATATACTGCTAGAAACTGTTCTAGATATTTATATATACTGTCTAATACACTGTCTATATACTGCTTAGAAACTGTCAGATATTATATAAACTGTCTAACACTGTCTATATACTGCTCAGAAACTGTCTAGATATATTATATAAACTGTTCTATACACTGTCTTATACTGCTAGAAACTGTCTAGATATATTAATAAACTGTCTATACAACTGTCTATATACTGCATAAAACTGTCTAATATATTAATATAAACTGTCTATCACCCTGTCTTATACTGCTAGAAACTGTCTAGATATTTATATAAACTGTCTATATACCTGTCTATCTGCTAGAACTGTTCTAGATATATTATATACTGTCTATACACTGTCTATTACTGCTAGAAACTGTCTAGATATATTATATAAACTGTCTCACCTGTCTATATACTGCTAGAACTTTAAATTATTAAACTGTCTTACACGTCTATATACTGCTATAAACTGTCTAGATATATTATATAACTGTCTATACACTGTCTATATACTCTAGAACTGTCTAGATATATATATAACTGGTCTATACACGTCTATATACTGCTAAACTGTCTAGATATATAATAATAACTGTCTATACACTGTCATATATCTGCTAAAACTGTCTAGATATATTATATAAACTGTCTATAACCTGTCTATATATCTGCTAGAAACACTGTCTAATATATATCTAAACTGTCTATACACTCTATTGTCTATATACTGCTAGAAACGTCTAGATATATTATATCTGTCTATACACTGTCTAGATACTGCTTAGAACGTCTATAGAATATTATAAAACTGTCTATACTACTGCTAGAAACTGTCTAGATATATTATATACTGCTATAACACTGTCTATTTACTGCTCTAAACTGTCTAGATATATTATAACTGTCTATAACACTGTCTATAACTGCTAGAAACTGTCTAGATTATTATATATGTCTATACACTGTCTATATACGGCTAGAAACTGTCTAGATATTATATAAACTGTCTATACACGTCTATATAACTGCTAGAAACTGTCTAGATAATTATATAAACTTCTATACACTGTCTATATACTGCTAGAAACTGTCTAGATATATTATATAACTGTCTATACAACTGTCTATATACTGCTAGAACTGTCTGATATTATATATAAACTGTCTATCACTGTCTATATACTGCTAGAACTGTCTAGATATATTATAATAACTGTCTATACACTGTCTATATACTGCTAGAAACTGTCTAGATATATTATATAAACTGTCTAACACTGTCTATATACTGGCTATAAACTGTCTATATATAATGTATATAAAACTGTCTATACACTGTCTATATACTGCTAGAAACTGTCTAGATATATTATATAAACGTCTATACTGTCTATTTACTGCTAGAAACTGTCTAATATATATATAAACTGTCTATACACTGTCTATATACTGCTAGAAACGTCTAGATATATTATAATAAACTGTCTATCACTGTCTAATACTGCTAGAAAACTGTCTAGTATATTATATAAACTGTCTATACACTGTCTATATACTGCTAGAAACGGCTAGATATCTTAATAAACTGTCTATACCCTGTCGCTTATACTGCTAGAAACCTGTCTAGATATATTATATACTGCTATAACAACTGTCTATATACTCTAGAAATGTCTAGATCTATTAATAAACTGTCTTATACACTGTCTATAACTGCTAGAAACTGTCTAGATATATTATATATAAACTGTCTATACACTTGTCTATATACTGCTAGAAACTGTCTAGATAGATTATATAAACGTCTATTCACATGTCTATATACTGCTAGAAACTGTCTAGATATATTTATAAACTGTCTATACACTGTCTATATACTGCTAGAAACTGTCTAGATATATTAATATAACTGTCTATACCCTGTCTATAACTGCTAGAAACTGTCTAGATATATTATTATACTGTCTATACACTGTCTATATCCTGCTAGAAACTTTCTCGACTATATATATAATGTCTATACACTGTCTATATACTAGCTAGAACGGTTATATATATTATATAACGTCTTCCACTAGCTACTCTCTATAAACTGTCTACCACTGTCTATATAATGCTGAAACTGTCTAGATATATTATTAAACTGTTCTATACACTAGCTACTACTCTTATACACTGTCTATATACTGCTAGAAACTGTCTAGATATATTATATAAACTGTCTATACACTGTCTATATACTGCTAGAAACTGTCTAGATATATTATATAAACTGTCTATACACTGGCTAATCTCTATAAACTGTCTATACACAGGCTAGCACACAGTCTATATACTGGCTATACATTGTGTACACATAGTCTATCCACTAACCATACACGGTTTGTATGCTGCCTATACACTGGCTATATATTGGCTATAAACTAGCTATCGCTGGCTGCACTTTCTATACACTGTCTGGAAATGAACACGTGTTTGATTACATCCATCCCATAGCGAACAAGAAAACTATCACACAAGCAATCAAGGAAAATTTTTTTCCAAGCCCCATAATAGAAGAATTCACATAAACATCATATTAAACACAATGTAATCTATATGTTTGCACCATTCCAGGTTCAATGATATGTCTACATAGACTGGGACCTTCTGGTTGCAAATTATTACAGCTCGGGGTGAATGTACAGTGGATCTATTTATAGAGAGGGAGGTAAATGGACTAAACTTGAAAACTCTATCTATTATCTATCTATCTATTATCTATGTATTATCTATATATCTATTATCTATCTGTCTGTCTATCTATCATCTATCTATTGTCGTCTGTCTTGCGTCTATTGTCTTCTGTCTGTCGATCTATCTATCTAATCTATCTTCTATCTATCTATCATCTATCTACTATCAATCTTCTATCTTCTATCATATATCTATCTATCTTCACTATCTATTCTATCCATCCATACAAGGATTGTGGAAGCACTCCAATTAGGCTAATTTACAACTACATTTTACGGAAGTGCTACTGATCTGGTCAAACATTTTACAAACAGAGAAAATAATCAATGCACATTCCTAAGGCCCCATACATATCATTATCTATATACAGTTATCTATATTATCTACCATAAAAAATCATCAATTACATTCCTAGGCCCATACAATATCATATTATCTGTAATACAGTAATCTATAATTAAAACAGAAAAGTAATCAGTACATTCCAGGCCCATACAATATCATATTATGTATATACAGTATATCTAATATATAAACAAGAAAAGATAATCAATGCACATCCTAGCCCCATACAATACAATATTATCTGATACATTATATCATATGTATAAACATAGAAAAGATAATCATGTACATTCCTAGGCCCCATACAATTCATATTATCTGTATATACAGTATTCTATATGTATAAACATGAAAAGTAATCAATGTACATTCCTAGGCCCCCATACAATATCAATTATCTGTATATACAGTATATCTCTATATATATAAACATAGAAAAGATAATCAATGCACATTCCTAGGCCCCATACAATATCATTTTATCTGCACACTGGCGTACATTATACCATAGAAAAGATATCAATGCCCATTCCTAGGCCCCATACATATCAATTATCTGTTATACAGTAATATATATATATAAACATGAAAAGATAATCATGCACATTCCTAGGCCCCATACAATATCATATTATCTGCACACTGGCATACATTATAAACTAGAAAAGATAACAATGCACTTCCTAGGCCCAACATATCTATTATCTGCACACTGGCATACATTATAAACATAGAAAAGAATCAATGCACATTCCGGCCCATACAATATCATATTATCTGCACACTGGCATACATTATAAACATGAGAAAGATAATCAATGCCACTTCCTAGCCCCATACAATATATTATCTGCACACTGGCATACATTATAAACATAGAAAAGATAATCAATGCACATTCCTGGGCACCATACATATGATATTACTATCCAACACAGCCCTCCATATATCTCATCCTATCCTAAAGACTACCAACAGCCCTCCATATATACTCACCCTATCCTATAAAGCAACTATCAACACAGCCCCCTCCATTATCCCACCCTATCCTATAAAGCACTATCCACATAGCCCTCCATATATCTCACCTATCCTATAAGCACTATCCAACACAGCCCTCCATATATCTCACCCTATCCTTAAAGCACTATCCACACAGCCCCTCCATATATCTCCACCCTATCCTATAAACACTATCCAACAAGCCCTCCGTATATCTCACCCTATCCTTAAAGCACTATCCAACACAGCCTCCATAATCTCACCCTACCTATAAGCACTTCCAACCCGCCCTCCATATATCTCACCCTATCCAATAAGCACTATCCAACACAGCCCTCCATATATCTCACCCTATCCTATAAAGCGCTATCCAACACAGCCCTCCATATATCTCACCCTATCCTATAAAGCACACTATCCAACACAGCCCCTCCATATATCTCACCCTATCCTATAAAGCACTATCCAACACAGCCCTCCATATATCTCACCTTATCCTTAAAGCACTATCCAACACAGCCCTCCATATATCTCACCCTATCCTATAAAGCACTATCCAACACAGCCCCTCCATATATCTCACCATCCTATAAAGCCCTATCCAACACAGCCCCTCCATATATATCACCCTATCCTATAAAGCACTATCCAACACCGCCCCTCCATATATCTCACCCTATCCTATAAAGCACTATCCAACACAGCCCCTCCATATATCTCACCCTATCCTATAAGCTTATCCAACACAGCCCTCCATATATCTCACCCTATAGCACTATCCAACACAGCCCCTCCATATATCTCACCCTATCCTATAACACTATCCAACACACCTCCTATATCTCACCCTATCCTAAAAGCGCTATCCACACAGCCCACCCTCCATATATCTCACCCTATCCTATAAAGCACATACAACACAGCCCCTCCATATATCTCACCACTACTATCCTAAAAGCACTATCCACACAACAGCCCTCCATATATCTCACCCATCCTTAAAGCGCTATCCAACACAGCCCTCCATATATCTCACCCTATCCTATAAAGCGCTATCCAACACACAGCCCCTCCATATATCTCACCCTATCCTATAAAGCGCTATCCACCACAGGCCCCTCCATATATCTCACCCTATCCTATAAAGCGCTATCCCACAAGCCCCTCCATATATCTCACCCTATCCTATAAAGCACTATCCAACACAGCCCTCCATATATCTCACCCTATCCTATAAAGCGCTATCCAACACAGCCCCTCCATATATCTCACCCTATCCTATAAAGCACTATACAACAACACGCCCCTCCATATATCTCACCCTATCCTATAAAGCACTATCCAACCCAGCCCTCCATATATCTCACTACATCCTATAAGCGCTATCCAACACAGCCCTCCATATATCTCACCCTATCCTATAAAGCACTACTCCAACAACAGCCCCTCCATATATCTCACCCTATCCTATAAAGCACTATCAACCACAGCCCCCCATATATCTCACCCCTATCCTATAAAAAGCACTATCCAACACAGCCCCTCCATATCTCACCCTATCCTCACTAAAGCACTATCCAACACAAGCCCCTCCATATATCTCACCCTATCCTAAACAAAGCACTATCCACACAAGCCCCTCCATATATCTCACCCTATCCTATAAACCACTATCCAACACAGCCCCTCCATATATCTCACCCTATCCTATAAAGCACTATCCAACACAGCCGCCCCTCCATATATCTCACCCTATCCTAAAGCACTATCCAACCACACCCTCCATATATCTCACCCTATCCTATAAAGCACTATCCAACACAGTCCCTCCATATATCTCACCCTATCCTATAAAGCACTATCCACACAGCCCCTCCATATATCTCACCCCTATCCTATAAAGCACTATCCACACAGCCCCTCCGTATATCCACCCTATCCTATAAAGCACTATCCAACACAGCCCCTCTATATTCTCACCCTTCCTTAGCACTATCCAACACCGCCCTCCATATATCACCCTATCCTATAAAGCACTACCAACACAGTCCCTCCATATATCTCACTATCCTATAAAGCACTATCCAACACAGCCCCTCCATATATCTCACCCTATCCTTAAAGCACTATCCAACCAGCCCCTCCATATATCTCACCCTATCCTATAAAGCACTATCCAACACAGCCCCTCCAAATATCTCACCCTATCCTATAAAGCACTATCCAACACAGCCCCTCCATATATCTCACCCTATCCTATAAGCACTATCCAACACAGCCCCTCCATATTCTCACACCCTATCCTATAAACACTATCCAACCACACCCTCCATATATCTCACCTATCCTATACCTATAAAGCACTATCAACACAGCCCTCCCATATATCTCACACCTATCCTATAAGCACTATCCAACACAGCCCCTCCATATATCTCACCTATCCTATAAGCACTATCCAACACAGCCCCCTCCATATATCTCACCTATCCTATAAAGCACTATCCAACACAGCCCCTCCATATATCTCACCCTATCCTATAAAGCACTATCCAACCCAGCCCCTCCATATATCTCACCCTATCCTATAAGCACTATCCAACACAGCCCCTCCATATATCTCACCCTTCCTATAAAGCACTATCCAACACAGCCCCTCCATATATCTCACCCTACCTATAAAGCACTATCCAACCAGCCCCTCCATATATCTCACCCTATCCTATAACCACTATCCAACACACCCCTCCATATCTATCACCCTATCCTATAACACTACCAACACAGCCCTCCATATATCTCACCATACCTAAACACTATCCACACAACCCCTCCTATATCTCACCCTATCCTATAAAGCACTATCCAACACAGCCCCTCCATATATCTCACCCTATCCTATAAAGCACTATCCACACAGCCCCTCCATATATCTCACCCTATCCTATAAAGCACTATCCAACACAATCCTCCATATATCTCACCCTATCCTATAAAGCACTATCCAACACAGCCCTCCCATAAATCTCACCCTATCCTATAAAGCACTATCCAACACAATCCTCCATATATCTCACCCTATCCTATAAAGCACTATCCAACACACCCCTCCATATATCTCACTTATCCATAAAGCACTATCCAACACAAGCCCCTCCATAAACTCACCTTATCCTATAAATCACTATCCAACACAGCCCCTCCATAATCTCACCCTATCCTACTCCTATCCAACACGCCCTCCAATATCTCACCCTATCCTATAAAGCACTATCCAACACAGCCCTCCATATATCACCCTATCCTATAAAGCACTATCCAACACAGCCCCTCCATATACTCACCCTATCCTATAAAGCACTATCCAACACAGCCCCTCCATACTACTCACCCTATCCTATAAGCACTATCCACACAAGCCCTCCATATATCTCACCCTATCCTAAAAGCACTATCCAACCAGCCCTCCATATATCTCACTCATCCCTATCAAAGCACTATCCAACACATCTCCATATATCTCACCCCTTATCCTATAAGCACTATCAACACAGCCCCCAAAATCTCACCCTATCCTATAAAGCACTATCCAACCACAGCCCTCCATATATCTCACCCTATCCTATAAAGCACTATCCAACACAGTCCCTCCATATATCCAATCACCCTATCCTATAAAGCAAA
>JAACNH010001523.1:1383-70622 GCA_019447015.1 Hymenochirus boettgeri | reverse complement strand
GTCCTGTAGCTTGAAACCAGGGCCCCCATTGGCTATTATAAGAGCCCATGGGGCATGTCTTTTCTTTCTTCACAGCTGGCAAACCAACTCTGCTGATGTTGCCAACACTGGAGGATATCGCTGTGGCCATCAGTGACACCACCGTGCTAGCAACATCAACGTCATCAAAATTCAAATCAACACCCTTCCTTTGGGATAGGAAACAGTATTTGTTTCATAATTCATCTAGCCATCTGTCTGGTGTAAGGGGATCACAATAGACCACCTGCTGTGGATATGCTCCAGACAAATCCTTTCCTTGCATTGTAAATGAGTTTCTTTGGTGAAATTCCCAAACCTTTATCCTGACAGGGGGATGGTATTGGATCAGTCAAATATCCAATCGGAAGTTTAACAAAATAATAGAATTATTAATGGCGGCACTTACATCTTTCTCCAATCCAATCCTCCTCATTTATGTGAATGAAGCCGAGTGTATAATAGAAATACAGGAGACCCTTCAGAGATCTCTAATTAAGAGAAATCTCTGGACGTAGTCAGATCACAAGGGATCCCCCGATATAACAGGGTACCTATTGTATGGATGGCACTTTCAATAATGGTATGTTTAAACATTTATAGGATAGTTTGAAAATGGAATGTTGTTAGTTTTCCTTAAATAAAATATAATAGTGAATCGATCATTTGTTTTATTAACTCTCTATGATATTACCCATACTTTTTCGTGTTATCTTAGTTACAACTCATTGGCAAATAGAATGCCCCAATTATAGTGGGAATATTTCTAGTTCTGATCCCAGTGTTTTTATATTTAACCGACACTACAGATTTATACGATATTTAAATCATATTTACTGATACAGTATATCAAGTTTTTATTACCCTGGATAGCTCTGTGTTAGCAGAATATGGGATGGGATGGTCGTGTGTACCGCCATAACACTACAATTTATAATGGAGATAGTAACCCAGGAATTATATGTAAAAGGGGACATATAGGAGATAGTACCCAGGATATTATATTTAACCATGGTGCTATATAGGAGATATACCCCGGATATTATTGTAACAGGGTTGCTATATATAGATAGTACCCAGGATATATTATATGTAACATGTGAATATATAGGAGATATTAACACCCAGGATTTATATGTAACAGGTGGATATATAGGAAGATAATACCCAGGATATTATATGTAACAGGGTGCTATAATAGGAGCTAACCCCATGATTTATATGTAACGGGTGGCTATATAGAAGAGCGTACCCCGGACTGATAATATTGTAAGGGTGGCTATATAGGTAGATAATACCCAGGATATTATATGTAACAGTGGCTGTATAGGAATATAGTACCCAGGAATGATATGTAACCGGGTGCTGTATAGGAGATAGTACCCAGGATATGATTGTAACGAACAGGGTGGGCTGTATATGAGATAGTACCTCAGGATATGATATGTAACAGTGGCTATAATGGAGCTAGAGTTATAATTACTGACAATAAACATTTTCTTATTCCTATTTTTTTATAAAACTCTGTTTAATTACAGTAGGTTTCTTTCTTAGATAGAGAACCAGAAATATCCCAAGATAAAGATAGAGAAAGAAGAACTGGACTGGGAATATCATCTGGACCCATGGAACGCTCAGCGGTCCACTTACTGACAGGGGTAAGTTTAACCAATCAATAGGATTGTTTATTAAGGGCAACGCTATATAACCGAAATAGGTTATTTTAAATGACCATAACTGGTATAACTATAATCCTTCCAAACAACCACTGTATTATTTTTTTTGTTGATCCTGGCCCCCTACTTCTTTAGATATCCCAGCGAAACCAAAACTTGTTATATTTCTAGCATCTGTCAAACATGTTCCTTGTTCTCAAAACTATTCTTCTGGTAGTTTACTGTATCTGGAATGTTGAAGGTTGTGACAGTTGGGAATTCCTGTGTGCTATGGTGCAGGCTTGACAGTTTGTTTGTGGGGAAAAGAAGTCAGGTCCAGAGGAAGTGGGAGTGGTTAAAAATAGGGAGGGGGATACTTTTTCCTAACCAAATGTGTGCTAGATTGAGGCATGCACAACAACACGACAATCAGAGTAAGTGCTACTAACATTATTCAATGATAGAGTTAGATGAGACAAGTGAATGTCCCTTTAAGAGGTGATAGATGGAGGGATCTTCCTTCATTCTATCCCATGGAGCCCCCTCTGATATCCCTCATATACCAGCTCTCCCTATACAATGTTAACAAGGGAAAGTGTCAGTGTTCTGAGGATTCCTTCCCCTTAACATTACACTTTTTGTCTCTGATTTGTAAGGATTTCTGACTTAAACCAGCAGGACAGAAAATAAGATTTAGAGGAGGATATAACCAGAATCTACTGATCATCGGACACCCAATGGCAAGCTCAGGCAGGTCCACGTTACTGACAGGGGTAATTAGTGAATCAATATGTAAATCGGTTACTTTGGGATTATTACTATATATCTCTTATTTACCATTGTTTCCCTAATATGTGGTAGATCAGGTGCATAGAATCGCTTGTCTCCTGATATAAAATATTTAAGAACCTTCCACTAAAAAGTGAACCAATTTCTCTACATACCTGGGTACCACAGCTGTACATTTCCAACAATTCCGGTCTTCACTAGATTGCACATTATGTACATTACACTCTATCGTTTAGATTAAAGCAGGAAATCATTCGTGTCCATTACGCCGGTGGTGGGTTGTGAGTAAGGTAACTTACCTCTGTTCATTCCCTGGCTTTAAGCAAGACTTTACTGTTTGGCTTCAGGCTTCTTTAGTAACGATCAAAACTGCACCGAAATCGGTGATTTGGGAGAAGATATCTAGAGGGTTAGGGGTAATTATTGCTGGATTAGGTCTGCTCACGGTGAATTAATTACAGTTAATTTATTATACTGGTAGTAGTACATATACTGTAGTCTGGTTGGTACGGGGGATACCTTATATATTTATTTGAGAATTACTGGTATTAATCATATACTGTAGTTTCTGGTTTGGGTCTTACAAAGGGATACTATATCATATTTAGAATTACTGGTATTAAATACATATACTGTAGTTCTGGTTGGGGGTACAGGGATCTATATACTATTGAGAATGACTTGATTACTACTATACTGTAGTTCTGGTTGGTATGTGGATACAATATAATATTGAAATTACTCGTATTACTACATATACTGTAAGTTCTGGTTGGTACGGGGATACTATATACTATTGAGAATTAACTGGTATTTATACATATACTGTAGTTCTGGTTGGTATAAGGATAGCTCCATAATTTGAGATTACTTGGTATTAACTACATATAGCTGTAGTTTTGGTTGGTACAGGGATACTATTAATATTGAGAATTACTGTATTAATACATACTGTCGTTCTGGTTGTTACATGGATACTAATATAATATGAGAATTACTGGTATTAATACATATACTGGTAGTTTCTGGTTGGTACAGGATACTATATAATATTGAGAATACTGGTATTACTCACATATACTTGTCCGTTCGGTTGGTAACGGGACACTATATACTATGAGCAATTACTGGTATTAATACATAACTGTAGTTCTTGTCTGGTTGGTTACATTTGTCGGTATACTTCAATAACAGGAATATTGAGAATTACTGTTATAATATACATATATACCGGTATTTTCTGGTTGGTACGGGGATACTATATAAGTGAGAGTTACTGGTATTAATACATATACGTATTTCTGGTTGGTTACGGGGATACTATATAATCTTGAGAATTACTGGTATTTTATACATATACTGTAGTTTCTGGTTGTAAGGATAACTACATATCTTGAGAATTACTGGTATTCTACATATACTGTAGGTTCTGGTTGGTACAGGGTACATAAATATTGAGGAACTTACTGGTATTAATACATATACTGTAGTTCTAGATAATATTGAGAATTACTGTACTCAACCTATATACTATAGTTCTGATTGCAATCTAGGGACTATTCCAATTGCCTTTAGAGTCAGTAAGAGTCTCTTTTCCCCCCAGTTTTTTCTTTCCTCTGGATCAAACTGTTAGGTAGCATTAACGAGTAAGGATATAAAGGTTGGACTAATCTATTTTCTGTGTAACGTTAGCCAGCGCACTTATGGAACTGGAATTAACTAGATGGATAGATGTCATTAAACCTCTAATACTATACTACATGTCTGTTAGACAGATATAAAGATTTTGACTACATGACATAGTCTTTAACAAACTTCCAATACTGATGTTATTTTGGTACCTGGGTTATACAGACAGAATTGGTAGGGTATAAAGGTTGGAACTATATGGACCATGTCTTTTACAACTGTATTATAATGTAACAATATGAAAGAAAAGGCAGCTAGAAATCTGTTCGGGAGAGATGGGCCAAAATGATCAAAAAGCCCTTCACCTGAGCATAATAAAAGCAGAGAAACACCTTCTTCTAGTGCAAGAATACGAGATTCATGGCCTCTATGGTGTAAGGACTTGGGGCGTACAGTAGAAAAGGCAAGCTAGAAAGCTTAATGAGAGGAGGGGCCAAAAGTAACAAAAAGCCCTTCCTGAGCATAAACAGCGAGAACACCTTTCTTATAACAGATGGAATCTTGTAGTCCTCATACTAATAATGAATAGCATTGCCACAAATCCTATGAAACACAGAAGTAATTTCTTACTCTACCCATGTTTTCCAGGGTAACGACCATGTATTTTTTTATTTCTGGAATTATTATTGTAACGATATGTAATTATTCAAGTGTTTTTCGTTTTTTCATTGTATTATCAGCAATTCAATGTTCTAAATTACTGGTATATATAGAGATACTTTTTTGTCATTCTTTACGTACATTATATGGTCAAAATTATCCATTAATTAATTCTGAAATAAGCAAAAAGTGTCTAGAAGTCTTCCTGGCTATATATTGTGCAATTGTATTGCAGCACTGTTGAGTTCAAAAGTTACATTTGTTTAAAACATTTCCGGTATGGTATGACAGTGCAAAACTTGTTCAGAAGCAGTAAGGTTTAGCCACAAATATCCCATATAGAGTCAACAATTGTTTTCAACTGTGTATTTTCTTGGTTGAAGTTTCATTTATATTATTTAAAGGTTTTTCTTTGCTTCAAAAAAAATAAGATTTCAAGATTTAAAACCGCCGCCTGTAGATTCTGAGAACATATTTGTTTGAAATAACAGCATGTTCAAGGTAAATAGCCCCGTCACTCAAAGGCAAACTATATATTATAATATGCCCCTACCCCTTGACCTCTTACTATGATCTGTCTCTAGAGGGAAACTCTTTGTCTGTCTGCCATCAACACTCTGCTATAAGGTGAGAGACTTGCAGTCAGCAGATGAAAGTCAACTATCGTTCTGTGGCTACTTTTTTAAAAGGAATCTCTGGTTTTATCTTTAATCCTAATATATCAAAGTGTTTTAATAATAGAACCACAAAATAGTGATGTGGATCATATTAGTCAGTAGTAAACAGTATATCTTTTATCTCCGGTCAGTTTATCTATTCTCTTTTATTTATCTAACATGTCTGTCTTGGTCCGATTTCTAGATTATATGGTTAGCTTTGTGGAACAGCTATTAGTACATTTCATTGGTATATGAGGATGTGTGCGCCATTCAAAGTTATTTTTCTATTAAAAGCAGGGATCCTATCAGCCATAGAGCAATAAGCCTGGTTACCAATCCTACTTACCTGTAGCTCTCTTTAATACTCCATCACCGATCCACCTTGCCTTGAGTTTTCTACTCTATGTAAGACTAATTCCAATAGGGGGTTGGGGTCAAGTTCATTTGGTAAAGTGGCACCATAGAGACTTGTTCAGGGCTCTGTCTAGATGATGAAGAAGCTATGTACAATACCCCCACATCGCAGGCAATAGCCAACCCAATCTCTCCCATTCCACCCCAGCACCAACCCCCCCTCCCTGCCTGAGCTCGACAACAACCATTGTATCTCTGCAAGACACTACACATTCCCATGTACTGTTAGTTGAATGGCCAGATACCTGTTCATCATCACTCAGACAGGGGGCGAAGGTGTAGCTGGTCGCTAGACTCACAGTAATTTGGCCCTCTGAGGTGCATTGGTCAGTTAGGATTAGTTTATATTTTGGAGTGAGTATATGTTACCCCAATCACAATATTAGTTCATTCATATTCCATATGTTAAACTTTATCATTTGGAAGTTTACTGAACTTTTAATTTCAGTTTTGTATCCAATAACTGTTACAAAGTGTATATAAAAGTAACGTTAACTTCCTCTCTTTAATCTCTGTCCCTTAATTTCAAGCATGGGGATTTTGGATCCTGTATCTTATCTTCCAATGGTACTGTAATGGTGTTTTATCACTTTAATCAGTGTCCTACCTTGGATAGGATTAACATTATGGAGACTTATCCTTCCATAGGATTAAGCAGATCTTTATATTGCCTTTGGGGGCCATGAAATCCCTATTATCATTCTAATCTATGGTATTTTCTATTCATGTATCGTTTTTTTCAATCACAGTTTGTCATGTTTCCCCTCGCTTTTCTCCAGTGTTTATGGCAATTAATAACCTTGTTTCATGGTGAGGAACCATTATTGGCCTCTTTATAAATATAGGCGGCTAAATACTTCAAACTGGCAAAATAAAGCCAAAGTGTTTCTGGTAATGATTTGGCAAAAATATTGTTAATATTCTAAAAATGTTCCCCTTTATTTTATTCCTTCTGAGAATCGATTCAGTTAACCGGGAAATTTTTGTTCTCTAAAAAAATGTTCTATCAAGTCCGAACACCAGACCATCAAGGTCCAGATCCCAATGGTTCCCTATACACGACTGGATCAGCCAGGCATCATGATCCCAGAGATCAGATGGTCGAGAGAGATTCCTCAATTACACTGATGTGTGGAGAAATTCAACACAAATATCCTTCAATCCTCTCTCAACCAAAAACATACTGAGAAACTTCAATTGGTAAACGGAATGTGAGAAAACGTTTCTCTAGATCAATGTCTTATTACTCACCAAACCATCCACACAGGGGGAAATCCCTTCATTACGATATGTGGTAAACGTTTACTTGTAAGAAAGTCCTTCTTCACAGTCATAGAAACCACACAGGACGAACCAAAGGGGGGGGCGTTTTCATGTACAGAATGTGGGAAAAAATGCTCTCGCACAGAGCAAACCTCACTTCAAACACACTCAGCGATTCCACACAAGTCGTTGGGAAAACCCTTTCATGCACAGAATGTGGGAAGGATTCTCTGACAAGAGCACAGCTTCAATCAACACCACGAATCCACACACAGGGTAAAACCGTTTTCATGCACAGAAATGTGGAAAGGATTCTCTGCAAGCTACCTTCATATACATACCCCGCGAATCCACACAGGGAAAAACCCTTTTCATGTACAGAATGTGGCAAAGAATTCTCTCACAAGAGCTACCTTCTAAAAACACCCAGCGAATCCACACAGGGAAAAAAACCTTGTCATGTACAGAACGTGGGGAAAGAATGCTCCAGAGCGAACTTTCAAAAACCCCAGCACCAGCGAATCCACACAGGGAAAACCCCTTTTCATGTAAAGAATGTGGCAAGAAATCTCTCACAAGTAACAGCCTCTAAAAAACACCAGCGGGTCCACCACAGGGTGAAAACCCCTTTCCATTGGTTACATGAATGTTGGAAAGATTAACTCTCTGACAAGAGCGACCATCAATACCTATCACGCTTCCACACAGGGGAAAAACCCTTTTCATGTACATAATGTGAGGAAAAGAATTCTCTCAATCATACGCAACCTTCAATACATCCACGCGCATCCACACAGGGGAAAAACCCTTTTCCTGATAGAATGTGGGAAAGAATGCGCCTCACAAAGCCGTCCACCTGCAACTCCACCAGTGCACCCACACAGGGCAAAAACCCTTATATCATGTACCGAATGGGGAAAGAATTCTCTCACAAAGAGCAACCTTCAAAAACACCATCGAATCCACACGGGGAAAACCCTGTCCATGTACAGAATGTTGGATTAGCATTCCTCAGAAGACGACCTGCAAAAAACCATGGCAAATCCCCACAGGGAAAACCCTTTTCCCCCTGTACGAATTGGCAAAGAATTCTCGATCGCAGAGAGCAAAACCTGATCAAAAACACCATCGAATCCCCCGTCTGGGACAACACTTTTCATGTACAGAATTGGGAAAGAATTCTATGATAACAGAGCGACCCATTCAAAAGACATCCCAGGAATCCACACAGGCGAAACCCTTATTCATTACAGAATGTGAGGAAAGACCTTCTTTCACAGAGCGACCTTCAAAACACCACGAATCCACCCAGGCGAAAACCCTTTCATGTACGAATGTGGGAAAAATTCTCTCGGCAGAGCATCCTTCAACAACACCAGCCGCATCCACCAGGAGGAAAAACCTTTCCATGTACAGTAATGTGGGAGAGACTTCTCTTCACAATAACAGCTTAAAATCCACCATCAAATCCACACAGTCTAAAAAACCCTCCATAATCAATAACAGAATGTGGGAAAGATTCTATCACAGATCTTCTTCAATACACCAGCGATCCACACAAGAGAAAATCCCTTTTCCATGTACATAATGTGGGAACAATTCTCTGACAAGATGGGCTTCAAATACACCAGCGATCCACACAGGAGGACCATTCTTCTTTGGAGAATGTTAGAAAATAATTCTCTTACAGGAAGTCTTTTCTCACAACAGGAACAAATATTTTCTGAAAATGGTTTCTATAAAAATAATCTGATAATAGTGGAATAATGTCAGATCTGAGACTTTCCCCATTTTTATTTTTGCAGTGCAGAAAGAAAACATTATAAGACATTGGCACGATTGTCATTACATGTAGATTGACTAACATCCTAACATGTACCATACATAATTCTGTACTGTGGACAGATGTTAGTTTCTGTGGCTGTATTAACTATATACAATAAACTTTAAATGTTGATCATATTTAATGAGTCCGGTTTAACTTTACTTTTTAGAGGCATCTCAAACCCGTCCCTCGCCACATCCAATCTTTCTAATCACCATTATAATAAATGTGTATAATCATCTGTATTATGTGGGGGCCACATGTTGTAACCTCTGGGCCCTTGGCGCTTGTTGAGAGACTGTTCCATCTGTAGCTACTATAAAAGGTATGTTACCTATAAACACATCCGCCTCACCCGGTTCGTTTGTGGGGTCCAAGGTACCTCCAGCCCCAGACCCTTCACGTTGGTGTAACAACTGAGGTTTAGTAGACCAACAATAGCAATGGAAGCAATGCACCTGGAGCACAGCTAACAAACACCAGGACCAGCTAAAGAGATTCTTTATTTTCTTTATTGAACAGCAGGTGTCGACCCTGACTTGTGTTCCAGCATCTCTCGTTATTTACATCGTAGGCACAGTAACAACACGTCATGTCTGGATTTAAATAACAGTTATTCCACACCAAAAATCAATGACATATTTAACCCTATATGTGACAAAATAAAACAGATAATACATGTGACATACAAAATCACCTAAAGGGAATCTCCACCAGGTAAAACCCTTTTGGTATTGGGTTTTCTTGAGTTTAACAGAGGTAAAGAGCTGTGCTTACTCACCGTCCTTACAATGTGAAAACGTTCAGGGGGGCCAGTCTGGAACAAGTTACAGAACTTACCTGATCTCTCCGCTCCTTATATGGTTGAATCTAAGTGTACCTTAGTTTCAATCAGACCAGTCCGAGGAATGTGTTAGCTCCAGTGAGATATCACTAATTATTATCTACCAATGTCTAGTCCTAATATAATCTATTATTATGATGGGATCTAAAAGTGATATCAATATGTTAAAAGGTATTCTAGATATAATTAAATAAAGGTAATAAAATCCACTAATAGTTTAAAGTCACTTCACTCAGACCATGCCGTCACCCTCAGGCGTCCCCCTATAAGATGACCTCTAACAATTCGCGGCATAAGGCTATCCAGCTCACCTCCATCTCAATCATGGATAAAGGGTATATAAAGATCACAATCTAATATGGATAAAGGGTTAATAACGATCACATAATATCGTAATAGGGTGGATCGGGATATAAGATCACTATCTAATATGGATAACGGGAATATCAAAATTCAACTACTCATATGGATAAAGGGAAAAATAATCACTAATCTAATCTGGATAAAGGGTATATAAAGACTAATCTAATATGGCTAACGGGTAACATAAAGATCACTAATACTACATATGGATAAAGGGTAATAAGATCACTAATCTAAAATTATGGATAAAGGGAATAATAAAGACCTAATTAATATGGATAAAGGATATAAAGAGTCACTAACTCTAATATGGATTTAATAAAGACATCTATTGTAGGATATAAAGATGCACTAATCTATAATGGAATAAGGGAATATAAAGATCACTAATCTACATGTATGGATAACATATCTAGGATAAAGGGGTATAAGAAGTCACTAAATCAATATGGATAAAGGAATATAAATTCTCTACATCTAATATGGATAAAGGGAATATAAAGACACATATCTAATATGATAGATAAAGAACATCTAGAGGGTAGTATATAAAGATCACTAATCATATGATACGTTGAAGTCTAATTATGGGGTAAGGAAATATAAAGATCACTATCTATATGGAAAGGATGCATAACTAATATGGATAAAAGGGAATATAAAGATCGCTTAACTAATATCGTATAAGAAGGGAAATAAAGATCACTAATCATATGGATAAAGGTCTATTAAAGATCCTAATTCTCAATATGGATAAATGGTATTATAAGACACAAGTGATACAGATACTAATTCTATATGGATAAAGGGATGTAATAGGATCACAATCTAATATGTATAAGGGTACTAAGATCGACTAATCTAATAATGGATAAAGGGTATCTAACGTCACTACTCTAATACTGGAAGAAGGTAAACGACTCCAAGATGATAAAGTGGCTAATAACTAAATCTATGGAAAAGGATATAAAATCACACCTAATTTTAGGATAAGGGTATATCAAAGAATCGACTATCTAATAATGGTACAGGGATATAATAAGACACTAATCTAATATGATAAAGGGAATATAAAAGATCACTATCTAATATGGATAAAGGGTATATAAATATGACCTAATCTAATATGGAAAAGGGTATATAGATCAAAGAGACAAATACTAACTAATTGGATAAAGGGTATATAAAGATCAACTAATCTCAATATGGATAACTGGGGTATATAAAGGAACGCTAATCTAATATGGATAAAGGTATATAAGATACTAATCTAATATGGATAAGGGTATATTACAAGATGACTAATCTAATATGGATAAAGGGTAATATAAAGATCACTAATCTAAGATGGGAGTATGGGTATATAAAGATCACTAATCTAATATGGATAAGGGTATATAAAGATGCCTAATCTAATATTGGATAAAGGGTATATAAGATCTCTAATACATTCTTGGCATACGGGTTATAAAGTATCACTAATCTAATATATGGATAAGGGAATTAAAATCACTAATCTAATATGGATAAGGTGTAATATAAAGATTACACTAATCTAATATGAGATAAGGTATATAAAGATCTCTAATCGATATCTGGGATAAAGGGTATAATACAGACACTATCTCTAATATTGATAAAGGAATATAAGAGACAATAATCTAATATGGATAATGGGTATATAAAGATCACTAATCTAATCTGGATAAAGGTACTATAAGATCACTAATCCTAATATGGATAAAGGGTATATAAAGATACAATCTAATATGGATAAAGGGATATAATAATGACATAATCTAATTATTGATAAAGTGGTATATAAAGATCACTAATCTAATATGGATAAAGGGAATATAATGATCCTAATCTAATATGGATAAAGGGTATATTAAAGATACTAATTAATATGGAAAAGGGTATACAGAAATCACTAATCTATGATAAAGGGATTAAAGATCACTAATCTATTGGCTAAAGGGTATATAAGATCTCTAATCAATATGGATAAAGGGTATATAAAGATCACTAATCTAATATGGATACAGGGTAATATAAAGATCACTAATCTAATATGGATAAAGGGTATATAAAGATCACTAATCTACTATGGATAAGGGGGTATATAAAGATCACTATCTAATATGATAGGGGTATAATAAACAATCTATAGGATGATATAAGATCAATCTATTGGATAAAGGGTATATAAAGATCACTAATCTAATATGGATAAAGGGAATAAAAGATCACTACTCTAATATGGCTAAGGGTGATATAAAATAATCACTAATCTAATATGGATAAAGGGTATATAAAGATCATAATCTAATAGGGATAAAGGGTATATATACAGATATCTAATCTAATAATGGATCATGGTATATAAAGATCACTAATCTACTATGGATATAGGGTAATAAAAGATTCACCTAATCTAATATGGATAAAGGGTATATATAAACAGACTGACTAATCTAATCATGGATAAGGGTATATAAAGATCTCTAATCTAATATGGATAAAAGTGGTATATATAAAGTATCACTCTCAATATGGATAAAGGTATATAAAGATCTACTAAAGACTAATATGGATACAAGGGGTATATAAGAATCACTAAATCTAATATGGATCAAAGGGATATATAAAGATCACTAATCTATATGGATAAAGGTATATAAAAGATCACTATCTAATATGGATAAGGGGTATATAAAGATCACTAATTCTAATATGATAAAGGGTATATTAAAGATCAACTAATCTATATGGATAAGGGTATATAAAGATCACTAATCTAATAGGATAAAGGGTAAATAAAAATCACTACTAATATGGATAAGGGTTATAAGATCACTAATCTAATATGGATAAAGGGTAATATAAAGATCACTAATCTAATATGGATAAAGGGACTTTAAGAATCACTATCTAATATGGTAAGGGTATATAAAGATCCAACAATCTAATATGATAAGGGAATAAAGATCACTAATCTAATATGGATAAGGGGTATCTAAAATCACTAATCGAATATGGATAAAGGTATATAAGATCACTAATCTAATATGATGTAAGGGTATATAAAGATCCTAATCTAATATGGATAATGGTATATTAAAGATCACACTCTAATATGGATAAAGGGTATATTAAATGATCCCTAATCTAATATGGATAAAGGAATATAAGATCACTAATCTAATATGGAATAAGGGAATATAAAGATCACTAATCTAAATATGGAGTAAAGTACTATCAAGATGATCTAATCTAATATGGTAAAGGGATAATAAATATCACTAATCTAATATTGATAAAGGGTATATATAAAGTCACTATCTCATTTGGATAAAGGGAATATACAAGATCCTAATCTAATAGGGGAAAAGGGTATATAAGATCACTATCAATATGGATTAAATGGTATATACAGATCACTATCTAATATGATAAGGGTATATAAAGATCCTAATCTAATATGGATAAAGGGATATAAAGATCACTAATCTAATTGGATAAAGGGAATATAAAGATCACTAATCTAATATGGAGGAAAATGTGTCTAATATAAAGATCACTAATCTATAGGATAAGGGTATATAAGATCACTAATCTAATATGGATAAAGGTATATAATATCACTAATCTAATATGGATAAAGGGATATAAAGATAGACTAATCTAATATGGATAAAGGAATATAAAGATCACTAATCTAATATGGATAAGGGATATAAAGATGACTATCTAATATGGATAAAGGGAATATAAGATCACTAATCTAATATGGATAAAGGGTATATAAAGATCACTAATCTAATATGGATAAGGGTATATACAAGATAAACGACTAATCTAATATGGATAAAGGGACATATAAAGATCACTAACTCTAATATGGATAAAGGATATGATAAGACACTAATCTAATATGGATAAGGGTATATAAAGATCACTAATCTATTATAAAGGGTATATAAGATCACTAATCTATATGGATAAAGGTAATAAAAGATCCTAATCTAATATGGATAAGGGTATAAAGATCACGACTAATCTAATATATAATAAAGGGAATATAAAGATCACTAATCTAATATGTATAGGGTTCTAAAGATCACTAATCTAATATGGATAAAGGGTATGAACAGATTTCCACTATCTAATATGGATAAAGGGTGTAGATAAAGTTGCACTAATCTAATATGGAAATGGGATATAAAAGTCACGAATCTAATATGTAAGGGTATATAAGATCACTATCTATATGTGAAAGGTAAATATAAGATCACTAATCTTAATGGTGGATAAAGGAATATAAAGATCACTAATTAATATGGATAAAGGGTATATAAAGATGACTTAATCTAATATGGATAAGGTTATAAAGATCATCTTAAAGGGTATTCAAGATCACTAATCATAATATGGATAAAGGGTATATTCAAGATCACTAATTCGACCTATGGATAAAGGTATTAAAGCATCACTAATCTATTGATAAAGGGATATAAAGATCACTAATCTAATATGGATAGGTTAATAAAGATACTAATCTAATATGGATAGGGTATATAAAGATCACTAATCGATAATGTGATAAAGGGGTATATACAGATCACTATCTAATATGGATAAGGGTACATAAAGATCACTAATCTAATATGGATAAAGGGTATAAGATGACTAATCTAATATGGATAAAGGGTATATAAATCCTAATCAGATATGGATAAAGGGTATATAAAGATCACTAATCTATATCTCTAAGTGGTCATTTGGAGATAAAGGTAATATAAAATCACTAATCTAATATGGATAAGGGTATATAAAGATCACTAATCTAATATGAGATAAAGGGTATATAAAATCACTAATCAATTGGAAAGGGATATAAAGCACTAATCTAATATGGATAAAGATATAAAAGATCACTAATCTAATATGGATAAGGGGGTATATAAAGATGACTACTCTAATATGGATACAGGTGTATAATATGAAGTCTACTAATCTAAATACGTGATAAAGGGTATATAAGATCACTAATCTGAATATTGATACAGGGGACTATAAAGAATCACTAATCTAATATGTATAATCCGGGTATTAAAGATCACTAATCTACTATTGATAAGGTATAATACAAGATCACTAATCTATATGGATAAGGGATATAAAGATGCACTAATTTAATATGGATAAGGGTATATAAAGATGACTAATCTATATGGAAAAGGGTATATAAAGATCACTAATCTACATATGGATAAAGGGACATATAAAGATCACTAATCTAATATGGATAAAGGTTATTAAAGATTACTAATCTAATATGGATAAAGGGTATATAAGATCACTAATTCTAATATGGCTAAAGGGTATATAAAGATCACTATTGCTAATATGGATAAAGGGTATATAAAGATCCTAATCCTAATATGGTAAGGGTATATAAATACTCACAATCAATATGGATAAAGGGTATATAAAGATCACTAATCTACATATGGATAAGGGTATATAAGATCACTAATCTAATATGGGAAAGGTGTATATAAAGATCCCTAATCTAATATGTGATAAGGTAATATATAAAGACTTATATCTAATATGGATAAGGGTAGATACAGATCACTAATTATATGGATAAAGGGTAATAAAAGATCACTAATCTAATAGATAAAGGGTATATAAGTCCAACTAGATGGACATATGGGTATATAAAGATCACTAATTAATATGGATAAAGGAATAAGATCACTAATCTAATATTACTTAAAAAGGGTATATAAAGATATCTAAATCTAATATGGATAAAGGGTATCATAAGATCACTAATCTAATATGGATACAGGGTATATAAAGATCACTACTTAATATGGATACAGGTATATAAAGATCCCAATCTAAATGGATAAAGGGATATAAAGATCACTATCTATATGGTCAAGGGTATATAACATGCACTAATCTAATATGGATAAAGGGTATATAAATCACTAATCTCATTGGACCGGAATAACAGGATCATACCTAAAGATAGGACTATTCATAACGATATGTATAAAGGTATATCAAAGCCACTAATCTAATATGGATAAAGGTCTATAAAGCTCACTAATCTAATATGGATCAAGGGAATAGCAAGATCCTATATCTAATCTTGGATAAGGGAATATAAAGATCATAATAACGAATAATCTAAGATCACACTCTAATATGGATAAGGGGTAATAGATCACTAGCTCTAATATGGATACAGGGTCTATAAAGATCATCTAATCTAATATGGATAAAGGTTATATTAAAGAATCTTAATCTCAATATGTGATAAGGGATATAAAGATCAGCTAATCTAATATGGATAAAGGGTATATAAAAGATTTCTATGTAGGGTATGACTATCATATGGATAACGTGTATATAAAGATCACTAATTACCATGTAAAGGTATAGTGACTAACATGGTATACGGTTTAAGATAACATGGATCAGGAATAAAGATGCTAATCTAATATGGATAAGGGGTATAATAAGATGACTAATCCTATATATGGATAAAGGTATATAAGATCTCTAATCTAATGATAGGATAAAGCCCGAATAATTGATAAGGTATAAAGATGACTTCTAATTCTAATAATTAACTAATCAAGGATACAGATAAGGATATATGATAAAGTAAAAACACTAATCTAATATGGATAAAGGGTAATATAAAGATCTACATCTAATATGGATAAAGGGTATATAAAGATTGACTAATTCATATGGATAAAGGTACTATAAAGATCCTAACTAATATGGATAAGGGTATATAATCACTAATCATATGGAATTAATCGGTATATAAAGATCACTATACCTAATATGGATAAGGGTAATAAAGATCCTAATCTAATATGGATAAAGGTGTCTATAAAGTCACCAATACTAATAGGAAAAGGGTATATAAGATCACTAATCTAATATGGAATCACGGGAATATACAAGATCACTAATCTCATATGGATAAAGGAATATAAAAGTCACGAATCTAATATGGAGACAAGGTAACAAAGATGCATAATCTATATGGATAAAAGGGAATATAAGTCACTAATCTAATATGATAAAGGTACATATAAGATCACTAATCTAACTATCAATGGAGATAAGGATATCAGAAATCACTAATCTAATTGGACAGGTATATAAAGATCACTACTAACTGGAATACAGGGTATTATAAGATATCTAATTTAAGGGTCTAACATCTAACAATAATGGATAAAGGGTATATCAGATCCCTAATCAATTCATACCAAGTAACCATAGAAGTCACATACACATACATTATGGAGAAGTCCCATAGCACACAGACACCATAGAATCATACGTACAAGGAACTAGAAGATGACACCATCCAGCCCATCGACCAGTCCCATAAAATATTCTAATTAACAGACCCTAACAGTTCCATAACAGCATAAACAATTGCCATACAGGTACTCTAGAATACCTACACAAGATAAAAAATCCATAAATACGCCCTAATAATAGTCCATACAGCCCGAGAGCCTATAAAGAATCTAAGGCACATAGGCATAAAGGTCCATAAACACCCCAAGATCCCTAACATGCCATAGAAATAACGCCACTACAGTCTAATACGATCAGGGACCATAACAGCATGACAACCCTAGACATGGTCCATGCAAGCCCATGGTAATTCCATTAAGATGACTAAAGTCATACACATGGCCAGTGAAGGTTATAAACATCGATACTAATCCCATGAGACAAGCGGATAAAAGTCCCTAGATCTCTATGTGATAAGGAAGTTCCCATAACAGTCACCTAAGCGTTCCATAATAGACAAGGTATTACCCATGACAAGTCTCATAGGATAAGGTTTCAGATCCAAACTATATGATAAAGTTCCCAGTAGTACACTATCTCATATGGATAGCGTTCCTATATACAGATATAACTCATATGGAGCTAGTTCGCCATCAGATATAGATCCAACAATGATAAAGGTAAATTCACTACATAGGATAAATAGATCACTACAATTAAGGGTTAATCACAATCATATTGAAGTACTAAGGCTATCTATATGATAAAGAATAGATCACCTATATAGGTACAACACAACATATGAAAGGTACATAAATCAGGCAACCATATTGAAACAGTATCATACAGATCAGAACAAATAGATAAGGTATAAAAAAGTCTCCATCACCGAACAGGTATAGCGTCCCATACAGGGTAGTATAAAGCCCCATAGACAGTTCCCATACATCAGCCCATAGACAGTCCCATACACATCCACATAGAAGTCCCAACACAGCCCCATAATCCATACACAGCACCAGAGCAGTCCCATACACAGCCCCATAGACAGTCCCATAAAGCTCACACACCCCATAACAGTCCCATACACAGTCCCCATAAAAAAATCCCATACACAGTCCCCATAGAAGTCCCCATACACACACGCCCCATAAAATCCCATACACAGCCCCATAGAAGTCCCCATACACAGCCCTAGACAGCCCTAATACAGTCCCATACACAGCCCCATAGACGTCCCATACACAATCCCCATAAAGTCCCATACCACATCCCTCATAGAAAGTCCCATACACAGTCCTATACACAGCCCCATAGACAGTCGAGTCCATCCAGTCTAGCCAAACCGCATCCACATCCCAGTAGACAGTTTCATACAAACGCCGCCCCATAGAAAGTCCCATAGACAGCCCCATAAAAGTCCCATACACAAGCCCCATAAAATTCCCATACACAGTCCCATACACGCCCCCATAGAAAGTCCCATAGACAGTCCTCATATCAGTGCCCCATAGACCAGACCCCATAGACAGTTTCCACATACTGAGACGTTCCCATATACAGCAGTCCCATAGACAGTTCCCATAGACGTCCCATAGACGTCCTCAAGACGTCCCATAGACAGTCCCATACACTAGACTTCCCATAGACGTCCCATATACACAATCCCCATAGAAAGTCCCATACACAGCCCCATAGAAGTCCACAACTAGCACAGCACCAAAAGTTCCCATACACAGCCACCTAGACAGTCCCATCACAGCCCATAGACGTCCCATAAAAGTCTCATAGCACAGTCCCATAACACGCCCCATAGACAGTCCCATACACAGCCCTAGACAGTCCCAATCACACCATCCCCATAGACCATACACACCCATGACATCCCATACACGCCCCCATCTACAGTCCCATACACAGCCCCATAGACAGTCCCATACAACCCCCATAAGCACCCATACCACGCCCCATAACAGTCCCATACACCCCTCCCCATAGACAGTCCATACACACCCCTAGACAGTCCCATACAGCCCCCATGACAGTCCCTACACACCCCATAGACAGTCCCATCAACACCCCATAGAACAGTCCCATACACAGTCCATAAGACGTCCATCACATCCCCATAGACACCTCACATCCCATAAAACATCCATAACACATCCCCATAGAAAGTCCCATACACCCCACCGTAGACAGCCCTATAACACCCCTACACGCCATAGAAAGTCCCTACACCGATTCCCCATAGACAAGTCCCATACACAGCCCCATAGAAAGTCCCATCACAGTCCAGTACTATACACAGCCCCCTAGACAGTCCATCACAACCCATAGAAATCCATCACAGCCCCATAGAAAGCCGCATATAACCCATAAACAGTCCACTACACAGCCCATCAGACCAACCATAACAGTCCCATACACAGCCCCATAGAAAGTCCATAGACAGTCCCATAGAAGTCCATACAGCCCCATAGAAAGTCCCATACACAGTCCTATACACAGCCCCATAGACAGTTCCATAAACAACCCCATAGACAGTTCCATGCACAGCCCCATAGAAAGTCCCATATCCAGCCCCATAAAAAGTCCCATAACAGCGCCCATAAAAATTCCCATACACAGCCCCATAGAAAGTCCCATAGACAGTCCATATACAGTCCCATAGACCAGTCCCATAGACAGTCCCATAGACAGTCCCATAGACAGTCCCATAGACGTTCCCATAATAGAAGACAGTTCCCATAGACAGTTCCCATAGAGTCCCATGACGTTCCCATAGACGTTCCCATAGACGTTCCCATAGAGACAGTTCCCATAGACATGCCCCCATAGAATGTCCCATACACAGCCCCATGAAAGTCCCCATACACAGTCCCCATAGAAAGTCCCATACACAGCCCCATAGAAGTCCCATACACAACACCATAGACATTCCCATACACACACCATAGACTGTCCCATAAAAGTCTCATACACGTCCCATACACACCTATAAACAGTCCCATACACAGCCCCATAGACAGTCCATACACACCCTTATACCCTTCCCATACACTAGACCCCGTAGACAGTCCCATACACAGCCCCATAGACAGTCCCATACCCAGCCCCTAGAACAGTCCCATACAACAGCCCATATGAAGTCCCATACCAGCCCCATAGAAGTCCATACACAGCCCCATATAAATCGTCCAGTACACAGCCCCATAGGAAGTCCCATACACGCCCCATAGAAGTCCCTTAAAAGTCCATACACACCCAATAGACAGTCCCATACACAGCCCCATAGACAGTCCCATACACATCCCCATAGACAGTCCCATACACATCCCCATAGACAGTCCCATACACAGCCCCATAGACAGTCCCATACACAGCCCCATAACAGTCCCATAGACCATCCCATAACAGTCCCATACACTCCCCTAGACAGGTCCCATAGACAATCCCATAGAAAGTCCCATACCAGCCCCATAGTACAGTCCCATACACAGCCCCCATAGACAGTCCATAACAGCCCCATAGACCAGTCCCATACACAGTCCCATAGAAAAGTCCCATACACAGCCCCATCGACTCCCATACACAGCCCCATAAACATCCAACCAGAGCGCCCATAGAAAGTCCATACACAAGCCCTAGAAGTCCCATACACAGTTCCCATACACAGCCCATAGACAGTCCCATACACAGCCCACTAGAAAGTCCTACACAGCCCATAAAAGCCCAACAGTCCCATAAAGCCCATACACGCCCCATAGAAGTCCCTACATACAGCCCCCATCCAGAACCCATACATCCATGCAGCCCTCTGACAATTCCCATAAACAGCCCATAAAAGTCCACATACCACAGCCCCATAGAAGCCCCATAAACAGTCCCATACACAGCCCCATAGAAAGTCCCATACACAGTCCCATAGACAGTCCCATATACAGTACCCATAGACAGTTACCCATAATATACAGTCCCATAGAACAGTCCCATAGACAGCCCCATAGACAGCCCCATAGACAGTTCCCATAGACAGTTCCCATAGACAGTTCCCATAGACGCTCCCATAGACGTTCCCATAGACATTCCCATAGACGTTCCCATAGACAGTTCCCATAGAAAGTCCCATACACAGCCCCATAGAAAGTCCAAAACCCCTACACACGCCCCATGCAAGATACTCCCCATACACAGAGCACTCCAGCCCCATAGAAGTCCCATACACAGCCCCATAGAAAGCCCACTCACCAGCCCCATAGACAGTCCCATACACAGCCCCATAGACAGCCCATATACAGCACCATAGACACCATAACAGTCACCATAGACGGTCCCATACAAGTCTCATACATCCATAGACAGCCATAGACAGTCCCTAACACAGCCCCATAGACAGTCCCATCACAGCCATAGACAGTCCCATACACAAGCCCCTAGACAGTCCATACACAGCACCCGAACAGTCCCATACAGTCCCTAACAGTCCCATATACAAGCCCCATAGACAAGTCCATAAACATCCCCCATAAGACAGTCCCAACACAGCCCATAAAGTCCCATACATCAGCCCATAGAAAGTCCCCATACACAGACCCATAAACAGTCCATCACAGCCCCATAGACAGTCCCATACACCAAGCCCCATAGCAAGCTCCCATAGCACAGCCCATAGACAGTCCCATACACAGCCCCCATAGAAGTCTGTCCCCCCCCCATACAACACAGCCCCATAGACAGCCCATAGACACCGCCCATACAAGTCCCATACACAGCCCCATAGATAGACAGTCCCATAACAGTCTCCATACACAGTCCCATTAGGACAGTTCCATAGACATCAATAGATATCCCATATACAGCCCATCACCCCATAGACAGTCCCATAGACAGTCCCATAGACAGTCTAATAGAAGCCCATAGAACAGCCCATAGAACAGTCCCATAAGACAGAACCCATAGACAGTCCATAGCACCGTCCATAGACAGTCTACATAGACAGTCCCATAACAGATCACCATAGACAGTCCCATAGACAGTCCCCATAGACACAGTCCATAGACGTCTAATAGATCGTCCCATCTAGCCAGTCCCATAACAGTCCCATAGCAGGTCCCCATAGACAGTCCCATACACAAGTCCCTAAGACAGTCCCTTATAGACAGTCCATAGCAGTTCCATAGAGAGTTCTAATAGAAGTCCCCATACACAGTCCATAGACAGTCCATAGACAGTCCCTAGACAGTTATAGAAGTCCCATAGACAGTCCCAAGACAAGCCCAGTCCCATACACAGTCCATACACAGTCCATAGACAGTCAATAGACATCCCATAGACAGTTCCATAGACAGTTCCTAGACTAGAAGTCATAGACAGAGTCCCCATAGACCAGTCCCCTAGACGTCCCATAGACATCTAACAGTCCCAGCGATCACAGTCTGAATAGACAGTCCCCTAGAGGGCGAGTATACACCATGGTGAGGAAGTATTGAGTTTTTCCCTTTGTGGAGAAGTATACTTCTTCTGCTTCTCCATCTCCTATGATAATAGATAATATAAAGATAATAATCTTCCTTGTATTTGGAATTTCTCCCCAGTTTTCCTTGGGGCTGTGTATCCCTCCATAACAATATTATATAAAATGTACATGAGCTGCCACACCTCCCGCCATTCATCGTATCAATGGAACTGGAACCTATCCTTTACCTGATGAACTACATGTCCCAAGAGGCTCTGCAACAGGAAGTCTATGATGAAAGCCAATAGGGAGTCATCTCAGGCAGGACAGGAAAAGGAGGGCATTCCAGTGTGGTGCTGTTCAGGAAGAGAGCTGCCACCAGTGCTCAGGCTTTATACAGGCTTGGTGGATGAGAATTGGATGGAAAGAGTTAAACTACAGACTGCAGGATTCTATTCCAGGTTCCCCCACTTTGCTAGTGACAGATAACGTATTATCCCATCGAAACTGAGCTCTCCCCAGGTATACGGATGGACAGGACTTGCAGTAATATCTATAGGTTGGACACACAACCGTAACGTGAATATTAAGATGTGTAGATTAAGGTAACAATGTTTCCATCATTGGTCATTTATTGGGTTGTTCTATACTGTCTGCCAGGTTCAGGGAAATAAATCTGGACCCTTTGGTTGGTATCTTTGTGCTGGTGTCTTTAACGGGACCATAGGGGGTGTCACTGGGGGTAACACACGTATACCTGCAGCTAATAATCCTGGGCCACACCCCAGGTGGGCTACACATCGTGTAAAGGGGAAGTTCAGTGTTATACATATACTATTCAGAATAAAAGAGCATATTATTTCATCCCAATGACCTTAATTGCCCATTCAGCATTGTGTCTGTGTATAATAAATGCAACCGAAATACTGACTCCTGTTTGCAGGACCCCTAGTAGAGACCGTTATGGTTTTGCCCTGACCCAGCCCCTGGGTTGATTCAGTTGCTCAGTAGAGATCTGAGCGTGTGTGACCCATCAACAGCCAATCAGTAGAAATGACTGTTGGAACATTCCAAGGCAGTGGTGCATTCTGGGAAGAAGAAACCTTAGAACCTGAAATGTCAGCTCACTAATGTTCAACAAGGGAACAGCAAAGGGATGAAATCAACTGATTTTTCAACATGAGAGATTGTAGAATAAACTAAGAAGGCATCACACAAACTAACAATGTAACAAATATTGATCATTTCCACTGAACTGTCCCTTTATCTATTGCTGCAAGTGGTTTGGTGGAAGTTGCGGACATTCTTTGAAGTGTAGGGACATTTCCAAATGTCCTCTTTGTTATGTAGAAGTCACTTTGTAAAATCTGTAAGAATTGAATATCTTCTTGAGAAGATAATCTATATATCACTAATACGCACTACAATATTCTCGTACTAGGGGATGAGTTGTGTAACTGTTTCTATTAGAGCCATGAAACGTGCTCATTCTGTGAATTTAATTGGGTCTCCTGTGAACACAATGGTTCTGGACTTGGAAGTCTAATTGTGATAGAGATTCTTTTAGTGCTTGAATCAGTGAATTTCATTGGCCTTGAATCTAATTTCCTTTAAAGCAATTAGAAGCTAAGGAATCTTTTGTATGTGAAGAATATGGAGTGTAGTCATTCTGTACTGGAAGCTGAGTTTAGAGATGGACAGTTCTTTTTCCGAAACCCACCCCCGTTCAGAAATTCTCAAACATCCTGAAATTTCGAGATTCACCTTCGGTAATCCTTAAACGGTGAAGGATTCAGAACGGCTGAAAGTTTCACAGCCAGACTTTCAGGGTCCCGCGGCTCAACCCAGGCCCCCCCTCTGGGTCCTTAGAAGGATGTTGTGGCCTTAGAAGGGCCTTTTGGGGCTTCCCCAGCTCTAACGGGACCCCCTTCCTCCGGCACTTAGAAGTGCTCTTGTGTCACTGACAAGTGTCTTTGTTAGGGGTCCTGTAGCTTGAAACCAGGGCCCCCATTGGCTATTATAAGAGCCCATGGGGCATGTCTTTTCTTTCTTCACAGCTGGCAAACAACTCTGCTGATGTTGCCAACACTGGAGGATATCGCTGTGGCCACAGTGACACCACCGTGCTAGCAACCTCAACGTCATCAAAATTCAAATATAATTATATGATTGCAAGCATTGAAATATTAACCAATCATAATCACTAGTGGAGCAGTGACATCGCCCCATGTCGGTGACATCAGTGGAGTTGGTGTTGCCAGCTGGGAAGAAAGAAGACACACCCCAAGGGCTCTTACAGATCCAATGAGGGTCCTGGTTTCAAACTGCAGGACCCACAACAAGGAAACTTGTCAATGCCACTAGGACACTGCTAAGGAGGGGGGCCCGGTTTGAGCTATGGGACCCCTTAAGCCCTAAAAGGCAGTTATCAGCTGCCCAAGGCCTTCTTGGTTCGAGCTGTGGGAACCCCCTTAAGGGGGTCTCACCCCCTCTGGACAGATCCTCCGTTACTCCACTGATAACCGTATCCTGTGGGTGTAAAGTCTCCCAAGCCCGGGGGGGGCCTTGAACTAGATTATACTGGTCATTGTTTAAGGCCATGTCCACCCTATCAACTCCATGTTTTAAAAGCCAAAGCACAATTTTGGAATGAAGAATCTGGGATCCGTGGAGATATACAGAGGATGACGAAAGACAAAATGACCTTTTAAAAAAGCAGTAAATTTGTCAATTTCATTTACAGAAACACATGTGATTCTATCCATCAAAAGGTCTTTCTTTCATTACAATAGATAGAAACATTACAAGTTTAAGATCTACATTTATTACACAAATATCTAGTATCTTGTGAATAATGATCAGGGACTATGCCCCAAAAAAACTTAGCATGGAAGAGTTTAATATTTTATCAGACCTTGACAACAAAGTACATAAAATCTCTAAACACAGTTTCACCGACTTGTAAATACTGTCCCCAGGTCCGACAACAGAGTGTCATGTCCAGGAACAGGCGGTGCTTCTGGGGTGGATAGAGTCATGATGTCACCTGTTGATGTGAGAATTCACATGCCTACACGGTGCCTGAAGTGTAGCTTACTACTCCCTGGTCTAGCAACTAACCTGCCTTTTCCTCCTGCACACTACCTTGCCTTTTTCCTCAAACTTGGCCTTGCCTTTTCCTAGCAACTACCTTGGGCCTTGTTCCGCACACTTGTCCTTGCCTTTTCCGCACACTTGCCTTGGCCTTTTCCTGCACACTTGCCTTGCCTTTCCTGCACCTTGCCTTGCCTTTTCCTGCCACTTGCCTTGCCTTTTCCTGCACACTTGCCTTGCCTTTTTGCCCTGCAACACTTACCACCATCCTGTTTCAACTCCACAACCTATTCCCTGCAGCTCATCTCGGTTTACACACCCAGCCTAACATTCCCCGCACCATCTTTGTTTCTCAGCTTCCAAACCTACAGTTCCCAGCAGCCATCTCTGTTTTCTGCTTCCAACCTGCAGTTCCCATTAGCCTCACTTCTCCAGCATCCAAAGCCTCACAGTTCCAGCGCCTCTCTCTGATTTCTAGAATCAGCTTCTTGACGTGCCATATAGACGATCAGCCTCCTCCTTCTGAAAGCGTACTTGTATGTACCACACCCCGGTCATCAGAGGGCCCAAATTATTACAACAAAGTTGTTTTCCCATACATAACCTATTTGAAGTCCCGCCTTGTCTTTTGCTGTACCCAGAACTGCTGCCTTAATCTGAACATAGCCTATCGTATGAGCCAATCCATCTGACTTGCAGATCATGACCTGTTTCCATCTTGGTAGATCTCATCCAGTCAAGATACAGATTCCAATGCTCTATGGGGTAGGACTTGGGAGCACATAGACAAGGCAGCTGAAGCTTAGGGAGAGGGGGTCAAAGGGAGCAAAAAACGCCCTCCACTTAAAGGACAACATCACCCTCATAAGAACGTCTTTAAAGAATGGCCTCTTTACAATATGGTTATATAATAGTATTTGTCCTATGAATGCATTACTGTATTGCTTCTGGGGCCCTCATAGCAATCGTTATGTTACTAATTAGATCCTTCTGTACTGAGCCCTGAGGCATGTGAAAGGTAGTCAGGGGATTAACTGCAAAATCCCAAGTCATTTCATAATCCGATGCCTCAAATGTCCCCCCCCTAATGATATATGAAGGCAAGACAAAGAAAGATTTAGGAACATCCTGGCAAAAACGCGTGGACACGTCCATGGCTGACATATAAACTGTGTGTAAAGGTGCCACACTCACCAAAGAGCTGGGAATGTTGGGAATTTATTTTAAAAAAGAACCTGAGGATTTTCCTTGTTAAATTCAATGCACCCGAATGGGCTGAACGTGGAGATTAGTTTCTAGTCTCTGTAATTTAATGAGTATGTGGTGGCTTAGAGATGCAGCTTCAGTGGTAACAATGTCTCTTTCCCATGGAGAGTTTCCCCTTTTCCCCTTTCCTTCCCGCATATGTAGGATCCTTACTATGAGACAGATTTGATACGTTTTATATCAAACAAAACTGGGGAAATGGATCAGACATGTTGTCATTTAGGAAGGTTTGTGAGCCTTCAATAGTACCCGTGATTGGTTTCCATGAAATATCAGCACTATTGTATTTATTTACAGTCTACAGACTACTGATCTGTTACAGGAATAATACAATCTTGTAAGCATTTAGTTTAGAGGATTTATTTGGATAGTTTCTATAGTTATAAAGATATTTTATGTCAAAACTAGCTATAGATTAGCAAAAATCTCCCCCCGCCACCTTAGCATTTCGATCAGAACCGTATTTATCCCTGCAGACAGCCAGACCACGATCATATAAGAGGAACTTAAAGTCCTTAACCACTCTAGAGCCCATACTCTAACCCCATTAGCTCTCTCGTCGATGCTGAGAAAGCTTGACAGAGTAGACCCTGGGACTTTATGGAATGGGGGTGGGACGCTACAGCACTTTTGGACTCGGGGAAGCCTTTATGACAGCTATTACCATATATACTCCTATCCCTCACCAAAGTATTTAAATTGGGTTTCCTGTTCCGCCTCTTTTCCAATCGTTATGGCACAAGACCGGGCTGCCCCTTTCTCCCCTCCTGTTCGCGCGCTGTATGGAGCCAAGGCCTGCCACATCAGGAAAGATACAATATAAAAGCTACCTATCGTACCCAGGAATATAAGATCTCATTATTAGCGTATACACCTTATTCACTCAGCACACCTCACTCCTCTCCCTAACTTTTTTCTATAACCATCTATCAAGATATGAGAATGTCCGCGTATTCCGCATCAACTACAACGCAAATCCCGATCTACCCTGTCCAATATCTCACCGAGGGTCTGCAACTGCTGCAATTGAATTTTGATTTAAAATGAACAACTAATCCTTTCCATACCTGGGCATCCAATCACAGCAGACCCAACCCAACTAATACAGACTCAATTACACCCCACTAATCCAAAAATGCCCAAACAATGAAACAATGGTCCACCTACGACATATCCCTATGCGGCCGTTAAACTGTATCGAAATGACAACACTACCCACTATCCTGTATTTATTCCTCTCAACTCCCAATAGATTTACAACCAGGAGATAATCCGCAAGTTTGCCTCCAATCACGGAATTCCTCTGGAACAACAAGAGACCCAGATAAGTCTTAAAAACCCTACAAATTACACAGGAAAAATGGTAGGAGTCGGCCCTTCCCTCCATTAAACTATCCAGCAGGCAGACTTGTCACCCACCATGCATGTCACAATATAACAATAGCCAGAATGGGTAAAAACTGGAATTTTCAGCTCTTAGGAAAACCAAAATGAGAATCTCCTTAGTTACCATCCCATAATACAAATATTTCCCCACTGTAAAAACACCCTTATCTTATTAACACGATGAAAACCTGGTATAATGCAAGATGCTCCTTGATTCTTTCCATAACCAACACTAATGTCCAATCAGAGGAACCCAGAATTTTTCCCCCCTTGGTCTGCAACACTCCATGTGTTCTGCTTGGACTGAAAAAACGCCTGTATAGAATATCCAACTAACCACAGAGAGAAGCAATATCAATGGAACTAGCCCAGAAATCATTTAAACTACCGGACTTGGAATGGTTCCGATTTTCTCCCCAACTCCATCACTACCAAACAGTGTACTGGCACAACCGAAAACACGAAAGGTCTAACAGAATTTGAGAAAGATTTGTTATAATATTTCTCTAGGACCAAACACCATATCATTCTAATCTATAAGATGTTAAACAAACCAAGACATACCCAAACTCAAACTCCCCTCTTGAGAATGGGAAGAGTGGCTAAAATGAGTACTAGACTCAACACATGGTTAGAATCTGCCGAATCCCTGAGGAAATGTTCCCCAATATTATTATTTCAGGAAAAAAAAAATTCTAAATTCTTCACCAACTCGAATATAGCAAAATTTTCCCTGGGGCAATCTCATTGTGTACGAGGCTGCCAGACACAAAGCGATAAAAGGAATAGTAGCGAAACCCTATCACTAAAGTATCACGGATACAAATACCCTCACAACCTGGATAGCTCTTTTCGACATACCAACAAACTCACTTTCCCCAACCACAAATAAACTGAACAACAGAATTTGCGCAGCAGCGGAACATTAAATAGCTCAATCTTGGAAACAACAAACGCCGCCCGCCTATCACCATCTATAAAGAAAATATGGTGGATGTGCGAAATACAGACATTGGGAGGCTGATGGGCTCCCTCAAATACGAATCTGGAGGGTATACGTGCAGCTTACAGATGGCACAGACTCCCATCTGTAACCACGAAGATGTGCTTTACTTTGAACAAAAACATGTGTGCTACATGTTTCCAGACCACGTCCTTCCAAGCACACCACATGTCAACCATACTGCCAATCAAACAAGGGTGATGAAGCGCACCAACACCGTTTTGTCAGAAAATTCTGTTTAATTGCATCACCAAACACACCACGTTTCGAGAAGCTATGTCCTCCCCTTCACCCTGATGAAGAGACATAGCCGTTCTCCTAAACTTGTGTGGTTTGTGTGATGCAATAAAACATCATTTTCTGACAAACGGTTGTTGCGTTCCATCAACACCGTGTTTGCTTGTGCTTATAGCGTGGAGTCCTTGGTGTAGAGGAACGGAGGCAAGCAGCACCTGAAGCAATACTGATGGCACCTTGCCTGACGGAGTGCGAGGCCCACACATCTACTAAAAACACAGACTGCCTAATATAGGAGGATTCGTGAAGAACAAAACCACCTAACCATCCACACCTAATGATCAACAAATCACCATTGTGAATTCAAATAGTCCCCCCAGTCCCGCCTCCAAATCTTCTTTCTCCTCTTCACGTGTATACTGGTTTCTTCGTTCAAACTTATATTGTGGACCAATCCGGTATAAACCATAGACTGTGTATAGTCGAGAACATCATAAGTTCGAGACATTGGTACTTGTGGTCTACTAGTACTAAAACGTTGGAGTCCAAGGTTCAGGGAAATAATGTTGAACCATGGTAAATTCGAACAACCAGTACCATGCGGTTGAAGCCACCAGTATGTACAAGATAAAGTGAATGAGTACAACAAACGGCAACCACTAAAATTGCAAGGGGTGGATCACAGTCCTTCCATACTGGTATCCTTGCAAATATACCTAAAACAGAAAATACCTAAACTTACAATTCCTGACTTCATCGATAATGCACACTAATAGTTAGTGTTAAAATTACAAGGAATCTGATAGTAAGCGACAATATATTAGCAACAACTAATGATTCCCGTAAAAATACGACTAATCACATCGGAAATGATACATCACTGCCACTAAGTGGCCGTTATAGTTGGTCCACATGTACCACCTGCAGGCTATACTTACTAATCTGTAGTTTTTCTATATTCAGGTGTTCTATTATATCTGCGGTAAATACAAATAAGAGTAAACCATAATAATATGTGTCACATCATTACGAGTTGTCCAAAAAGCATTTACTACAATTGTTCCTTCCTACCATTTGGGAAAAATTGATTAAGTTTCATGATCCATTTGCTTCTTCTGGAGCCTGGAATTTTTTTTTTTTTTAAATTACTTTATTTTTCACAAATTAAACCGATTCCATATTCAAAACATTTCTGTACTTGATATATTATTATTATAGCTAATCAATAGACTGGTTGGTTATAAGCCAAATTGCTAGAAAAAATTATCATCTTAGTAACTATTAACTTAACGTTTGTTCGAGAAGTCTCTCCTTAGGTGCCTTTGGGTTTAGCTTTAGGTCCTCTATGTGGTGGCGGGGCACGGGCGCTGACGCCCGGAGGACGGACCCGGACCCGCCGCCGTGCTTTAACTAGTGCCTTTGGGCCCTGTGGCCCTTTTGGTGTGCAGTTGCCCGTTTGTCCCAGGGTCAACTGGGGTGCCGTTTTGCCCGGTTTCGTCCCTCCCCTCTTTTTTTTGGGGGGGTGTTTATGCTCGTCCTCACGCCGCCAGGCGCCGTCCCTCGCGTCTCCCTGTCCCGTCCGTGTTGGTGAGGAATATAAGTGTAAGGTGTTGGGGTGTCCCCTTTTGTATGTGTCTCCTGCGCACTGCTTCCTATTACCCTTTTGGATACACCTCATCTACTAACTCAGATATGTCAGTGTAGGATTGTAATCGACCTATATCAACATTTGGTCTCCCTCTAGATTGCATCATTGTTTAAAAACTTATGTTGCTATTGTCCTGTGTCTATGTTTTTGGGGAGCTCCCACGAATCAGTTGGTATATGGGTCATTGATTTTCACATAACATTATAACATTTTTGTCTTTATCTTTATTTTGTGTGTTGTGGTCCCGGGTTGCCCCTCCCTCCGTCCGTTCCACCTCGGGGGGAGTGTGTCCCCTGGGTGGGGGGGGAGAAAGTGCTGGCATTCGGGCTATGTGTAAGTGTATGCAACTAAATGATGGGATCCAGAATGTTGCCATATTCAAATTTGGTATGTGTCATAGATCTGGAGAATATTGTGCAGGAGTCTCATATCCTGTCGCACGCTTGGGACTTTGTTTACCATAGTGCCCGGAGGTATTTCATTATGCGTATATCCCAGTGATCTGTTTATCAGCGCCCATTTTCTGTTGGGGGGGTGTTTGATTTCCAGGATTTGGGTTTTCGCATCTCGCCATCTGTCCGGATATGTGATGCCGTTTCTGAGAGGTGTAGAGGTTCCCCTGGAGTGTGGCACCCAGTAAGTAGGTATACATCGGATCTTTATGGCAGCTTCCTCTTTAGCGTCTTTTGTAGGCAGTTGTGACTGTGGTCCATATGGTTTGATTAGTGTGGCGGTCCACATGATTGGTATAAGGACCTTCCTCTGGCTGGCCATCTCCACAGGAAGGGGGATGTATTTTGGGAGAGCTTGTATGTAGTTTTTGTGGGGTATTGTACCATCTAGTAAGATTTTTGTAGATGTTTTCTTTGTAAAAGTGTCAGATAGAGGTAAATTTGGTTGGCCGAGACCTATATACGACCAATTTAAAAGAGGCAACAGATGTGCCACAGTACCCTTTTAACAAACCCAATCATATGTGATAGGGGCACTCATGCTGCTAAATAAATAATCAATCGTATGGATTTTAAATGATCAAAAATTGATCGTCAGATATAGAGGGTTAAAAACTATTAGCTTTATTTTTAACGAATATCTAAAACATATACTTATATATCCCCAATCAAATCCCAATATAAAAACACATAGTGCACAAAAATACAAATACAAAAATAAATATACCTTATAACCTAGGGGGCTGGTGGAGATAGACATAGAACCGTGTCTCCACGGGTAAGTCAAATGAATAATAGTAATAATAGTCAAAGTTAATATGGAGCGATCTCACCAAGTAGTATGGATCCTGTCAGGACCTCTTCCTGTACCGACGTGTTCATCAGTCCGCTCCAAATACAGGTGTTTTGTTTAACTCTCCTCCTCCGTAGATGAGAAGCCCAACCAAAGTTTGCTCTCTGCTGAGACCCCAGAATGGTCCGGCAGAAGACCGTGATGGGGGCAGGCGACTCGTGCAAGCTCCAGCGCTGCACTGTTTCCTATCCCAAACCTAGCACGCTTCCACCTCCCGCTCCAAGGAGACGCCGAGCAGGGAACCAAGTAGGATAATCAAAGATGTAACTACCAGCCGGCTTCCCGTCTCCCCGTAATGAAGTCCAACATTCCAGCAACGAGCCTAGTTGAAAAGCACCCAAACAACGACAGCGCTCTCCGGGCCATCTTTGCCCTTCTTTCTTCCGGTTATCAGCCGGTGCTGTACCCGATTTAAATACCCACATTGGAGCTACAGGTGTGTTCAATTGGGGCAAATTAAATCACTGAATTTCAAAAACAATTGTCAATTGACTCTCAAAATATCAAATCAACTATGCTCCGTTTACCAGTACAAAATGCCTAATATTGAAATAAATCAGATAGATCAATTGTGTAAGACGCAATTAATTAACAACAGCATTTTCTGAGGTAACATGGCTTTCGAAACATTGTAAAAACAAACCAGGAGACAATTAAATAAGTTTACACATGATAGGATGTAAGACCGACAAGGGGGCGAGGCTTTACAGAACATGTTAAAGATTAGTTCTCCCTTCATATTTAACTCCCGCAGGGGCCCTAGAGTCCATTTGTCATCCACAATCGCCTCTTTTTTTAAAACTTGTTTTATCCCAGTCTCCCCCTCTGGCGGGTTTCGGGATTTTTTCATACCCACACTTTTAGTGCGGATGTCATTATGGTGAGCCTCGGAGAAGTTCGGGCTCTGAACTCTGTAGATTAGCGTGATAAGAGATCTCTAACAGTTCCAATGTTCTTTCCGCAAAGTACGAATAGTTTTAACAATGTAGTCTTTTGGCAATCAACATTGTAGCATGTAGACCACACCCGTTGGGTTTTGCAGTTCCTACATTATGTTTTTAAGCTTTCTTTTTTTATTGTTCTTGAAGTTTGAACCTTATTTAACATAAATTGGCAGCTTACAGTGACCACATTTTGTACATACCTGCATTTTTGTTTGCAACCAAGTTTCTTGGTTGTTTTATTTGAACTATCTATTAACTATTTTGTCCCCCATCGTAGGGGCTCTCCGAGCCGTGATCAAGGGCGCGGGGGACTAGCTGTTTAAGACTTCATCCCTTTGAGGGAAATGCAATATTATTATAGTTGGTTCTGTTTTTCAAATTTTATCTCTTAATACCAGTTTCAAGCTCTCCTTTAGAAAAATTTGGCCCGTTTGTAGCCTTTTGAAGCCAATTTTCCTGGATAACCTCTCGTAGAAACCTACCACCTGAGGTCGTCAGCGGCATTGTTCATTTCAAATCTGGCCAATGTTGTAGCAGTTTCTGCGGTGCTCGCAATCTTGACGCCACTGATACCTTTAGGAGTTAGTGGGATGCATGCTATCCGCCCTTTAAGAGAAGAATTACCTGCTTTTTCTTTTTCTATACCTCTCGTAATGTATCTAAGTACCAACGTTTTTTTTTAATAGTGAGGTCCAAAATGAACTATTGGTCCAAACTTAATTGGTAAAGTAAATTTCCAGAATTTAAATCATTATATTAATACAGTGAAGCAGCTCTCCACTCTTGGATGAGCCATCCCACAACAATCATAACATCATCGATGTATCTAATCCCAGCTATATGGTTGTGGCCCAGGGGTTCAATTCTTCATCAGCGAGCACTTGTTTTTCCCACTACTGCAAGGTACAGGCCCGCTATGTGGCCGCGCAAGGCCTACCCATAGCCGTACCTCTTTTCTGATGGTAGTACCGATTTTCAAAAGTTAAGTAATTTTAGACAGAATTATATCCATAATTCAAGACAAGCGTGGAATTGGCATTTATTTTCTCTCCCCTGGATATTAGATATTGTTGATTACCAATTCCTTTGGTTATGGGGATAGAGGGATACAATAATCTTCCACATCCAAGCTTCAATAAGGTCGATTCTTTGACACTTATTTTTAGTCTACGGATGTCAATCCCTGTATTGCTTTCAAAAACGGGTAAAGTCCTAGAAGGGTCTAGAAGTTTTATCTACATATCTAGAGTCATCTCGTGGGTCCTACCAATCCCCGAGATATAATAATGATTGGCATTTCCTTTCCTCAAAAGTGGATGATATCTAACAGCTAGTCCCCCCTCGCCCCTTGATCACGCTCGAGAGCCCCTACGACGGGGGTGGCAAAAGTATGAATAGCTATTTTCAATACAACCACCAGAAAAACTTTGGCTGAACAAAATGCAGGTTGGTCAAATGTGGTCACTGTAAAGCATGCCAATTTATGTTAAAATAGGTCAAACCTCAGAACAATAAAAATGAAAGCTTTAAAAAATCCATATTTTTTAACTGCAAACCAAAGGGTTGGTCTACATGCTCAATGTGAGTGCCAAAGATCTACATTGGTAAAACTATTCGTACTTTGGCGGAAAGAACATTGGAACATCTTGATTACAAAATGGACTTCTAGGGCCCCTGAGGGGTAAATGAAAACTAATCTTTAAAACACATGTTTCTTAAAAAATCCTCCCCCCTTGTGGTCTTACATCCTTATCATTGTAACACTTATTACTTTGGTCGTCCGTGGTTGTATTTGCTACAATGTTTCGTAAGCCTGTTACCCACACTCAGAACTGTGTTGCTTATATTGGAGTTTTTACCAATTGATCTATCTGATTTAATTCATATTAGCATTTGTACTGTTAAACTGGCAGCAATAGTTGATTTGATATTTTGGATTCAATTGCCAATTGTTTTTTTGATACATTCGTTGATTTACATTCCTGCCGCCCCAATTGAACAACCCGACCCTGTAGCTCCCATGTGGTATTTAATCGGGATACGCCCGGTCTGATAACCCGGAAAGAAGGGGAAAGATGGCGCCCGAAACGCGCGTCGGTTGTTTGGTGCTTTTCAACTAAGGCTGGATTGCTGGAACACCATGTATAACGGACTTTCATTCCGGGAGCGGGGAAGCCGTGCTGGTCGTTACAATCTTTGATTATCTATTTGATTCCCGCTCGGCCGTCTCCTGGAGCGGGAGGTGGAAGTGCTGTGCTTGGGTTTGGCTAGGAAATTGCAGCGCTGGAGCTTGCACGAGTCCGCCTGCCCCCAGCCTGTCTTCTGCGGACATTCTGTGTTTCTCAGCAAGAACACATGTTCTATCGTCTTCCTCCCAGCCTGCCTAGGTTAACATATTATTGTTTGTATGTTTGGTGCACTATTTGTTTTTATATTGTATTTGATTGGGAGATATTAAGTATATGTTTTAGATATTTCGTTGAATAAAAGCTCATATTTTTAAACCCTATAGTCTGACTGAATCATTTTTGATCATTTAAACCTCCATACATTGATTCTTTTATTTAGCCGCATGATTGCCCCTATCAATATGAGTGGGTTTTAAAATGTACTGGTGGCCATCTGTTGCCTCTTTTAAATTGTCTATATTTTATACCATTGTTACACCGATACTATTTGGTATCTAGCTTGCATTTCATTCTTACCCTCTGAGTACCATTTTAACACTGTTTCCATATATCCGACCAGTGGATTCTGGAATGGGTTTTTGCCTAGTTCTTTTCCCATTTCCGCATAATCGGTGTGGGGGCCTGCTTTGGTTATGTCAGTTCCTGTAGGGCGCTGTGTATCTAAGATTCTAAGGCCTTTTTGTGGGAGGGGCCCGTGTGGAAAAATCCTTTCTTCTAAGTTTATCCAATGCGAGAGTTCGTTTTGGGCGAAAGGTCTGTTGCGTTATTGTAGGTAGACAGAAATTGGCATTGGGGGAGATTTTTGGAAGGGGAGCGTGAGTGGCCAGTTCTTCAAAAGTCAATAGTTCCCAGTTACGCCCCTATGTAACCCGTCTCTCACACGGTCATCCCCTTTGTGTGTAGGCCATTTGGCTTGGGGCCCCAGCCTCCTGGGGGGAAGCTAGGGTTCCTTATGATGGAGGAGGGTGGAGGGGGAACCCCCGGACTCTCATCCTTTTGAATACGTTCCCATGGCTTTTTGTGCTTTGCTTGAAACTTATTTATTTTTGAATGGGGTTTTTCCCCCGTCCCAACAAAAAGGGATGCCCAGATTGATACTGGGCACCCCAAGTCTTGTTTGATTGTCGCCCTTGTGCTGTGTTGTTAGTTGGGACATTGTGCTTAGGGGCTCTGAGATGGCTTGGCTAGATAGTCCTCTGTGAATGATGGGGCCTGCTAGACCGCCATGGGCTCTGTGTGCTGTCTCAACTGGATTGTGGGTACTCTATCTATGGCGTTTGCCCTGCCACAGGAATCTGAAGCAGGTCGTTGAAAGGGTGTGGGCTTTTGAGGACCTGGATGGTGAAGTTTCTATAAAAGGTATAAATTATTTGGGGAGGAGTTCCTTTTTAGAGTTTGTCAGTCTCCACCAGATCTTTGTGTAAATTTTTCATCTATTCATGTCTTGTCCAATTTGTGTCTAGCAGCGGTGGTAACATAGTACATAGTAATTAAGTTGAATAAAGACATTCGTCCATCAAGTTCCAACTATTCCTGTTTTTTTTTTTTTTTTAACCCCGACCTTAACAGTTTGATCCCAGAGGAAGGCTAAAAAAGGGGTGGGTAAAAATTCCTTCCTGACTCCAAAGTCAATCGGAAAGTACACCCTGGATCACGCAATCTATATTCCATTACTACCATTAATTCTCAATATTTTTTATTTTAGAAACTTATCCCGGCCTTTTTTAAAGTTATTTCATGAACTTGCCATTACACCACCCTGCTAGAAGACGTTCCACAGTTTCAAAACCGTCTCACTGTAAAAGAACCCTCTCCTAACTTGAAATGAAACTTCTTTTCTTCTTCCAACCTTAACGGATGTCCAACGAGTCTCTGATATGACCTATTAGTGAACAATGTCAGAGAGTATTGTATGGCCCATTAATATATTTGTATAAGTGATCATATCCCCATGCAACACTCCGCTTCTCCAATGTAAACAGCCCTAACTTGTCTAATCTGCCTGCATATTCAAGCCCTTCCATTCCCCTTTATTAATTTAGTTGTCCTTCTCTGAACTGCTTCCATTTCCAAGATGTCCCTTTTGTATATGGGATTCCAAACTGCACCGCATATTCCAAATGAGGCCTTACCAGTGCCTTGTAAGAGATGATAACTTGAATCAATTTCTCTCTGGTGACTATAATGGTACTTTTAAGAGGACAATAAACATAAAAAAAAATATTTTTTATTATACTTTTTAGCTTCCTTATAAGCCACTCCCAATTCAAGCCATGCCCAACTTAAGCCCCGCCCACCAATGCCTGCCCACGGTATACATGAGGTAATCAAGCTACCACAGACGTTGTCTCACTGTACCGGCGTATACCACACAAATGGGGAATAAACGCTGTCGTTTATGTAGAGCACATATCCAGTCGAATGGAAAAACTTCATCCTTGAGGCATTATATATTTACTAACCCAAATCTCTTTCAATTTGACGGTTTTCCTTCATGCAATGTGCGGGGAATCAATGGGGTGAAATTTGCCCCCACATATGCCAACTTATTTATGGGGTGGTGGGAAGAAAACCGTTCTTTTCTAACCACCCCGAATTTGATGTTACCAATCAGAAAGTTTTCCTGTACCGCAGATTTATAGATGACCTGTTATTTGTGGGGGGACTGACACTGATTTAAAGTGTTTAGGGAAAGGTTGATTTTGAATGAATAGAACCTAAGGTTTACTTACCATTTTGGAGGTACACAATTAATGATGTTGGAAGTGAGAGCGGTGTGAACCACAACATCGCTAGCCGGGGTCGGGAAACCCCTTTTTACATGCAGATTCCAGTCATCCTCTCACTGTGTTGGGTGATACCGTACGGACATTTTATAACTAAAAAAAACTGCTGACATAGAATCCTTCAACGAAGCCCAGAACAAATGAGTTTAAGATTTGGAAATAGGAGCCATGGTAAGAAGGTTATATAAAAGCCATAGATAACACACGAAGTATACAAGAGAGGGTTTATTATGGAGTATCCAGAGAGAGGGTTTATTATGGAGATACGAGCAAGGGTTTATTATGGAGTATACAGAGAGAGGGTTTATTATGGAGTACCACGAGAGAGGGTTTTTATTTGGAGTACACGAGAGAGGGTTTATTATGGAGTATACAGAGAAGGGTTTATTATGGAGTAACAGAGAAAGGGTTTATTTGGAGTACAACAGATAGAGGGGTTTATTATGGAGTATACAGAGAAAGGTTTATTATGGAGTACCAGAGAAGGGTTATTATGGAGTTACAAGAGAGAGGGTTTATTATGGAGTATACGAGAGAGGGTTTATTATGAGTACACAGAGAAGGGTTTATTATGGAGTACACAAGAGAAGGGTTTATTATGAAGTAACAGAGAGAGGGTTTTATTATGGAGTACACAGAGAGAGGGTTTATTATGAGTTACCGAGAGAGGGTTTATTATGAGTATACAGAGAGGAGGGTTTATTATAGAGATACGATAGAGGGTTTTTATGGAGTATACGAGGAGAGGGTTTATTATGGAGTTACAAGAGAGGGTTTATTAATGGAGTACACAGAGAGAGGGTTTTATTGGAGTACACAGAAGGGTTTATTATGGAGTACACAGAGAGAGGGTTTATTATGGAGTACACAGAGAGAGGGTTTATTATGGAGTAACAGAGAGAGGGTTATTATGGAGTAACAGAGAGAGGGTTTATTATGGAGTACACAGAGAGAGGGTTTATATGGTACACAGAGAGGGTTTATTATGAGTACACAGAGAAGGGTTTATTATGAGTATACGAGAAGGGTTTATTTGAAGTACACGAGAGAAGGGTTATTATGGAGTAACACAAGAGAGGTTTATTATGAGTATACACGAGAGAGGGTTTATTATGAGTACACGAGAGAGGGTTTATTTGGAGTACACAGAGAGAGGGTTTATTATGAGTATACAAGAGAAAGGGTTATTATATAGATACAGAGAGAGAGGGTTTTTTATGGAGTATACGAGGGGGTTTATTATGAGTGATACAAGAGGGAGGGTTTATTATGGAGTATACCGAGGGAGGGTTTATTATGGAGTATACAGAGAGAGGGTTTATTATGGAGTATACAGAGAGAGGGTTTATTAGGAGTACACGAGAGAGGGTTTATTATGGAGTACACAGAGAGAGGGTTTATATGGAGTACACAGAGAGAGGTTTATTATGGAGTACACAGAGAGAGGGTTTATTATGGAGTACACAGAGAGAGGGTTTATTATGAGTAACAGAGAGAGGGTTTATTATGGATATACAAGAGAGAGGGTTTTTTATGGAGTACACGAGAGAGGGTTTTATGGATTACAGAGAGAGGGTTTATATATTGAGTACACAGAGAGAGGGTTTATTATGGAGTACACAGAGAGAGGGTTTATTATGGGAGTACACAGAGAGAGGTTTAGATATACCGAGGATGTTATTATGGAGTGTACGAGAGAGGGTTTATTATGGAGTTACAGAGAGAGGTTTTATTCTGGAGTTACACAGAGAGAGGGTTTATTATGGAGTTACAGAGGGAGGGTTTATTATGATGTTACAAGAGAGGTTTATTATGGAGTACAGAGAGAGGGTTTATTATGGAGTATACAGAAGGGGGTTATTATGGAGTATACAGAGAGGGGTTTTATTATGGAGTATACGAGAGGGGTTTATTATGGAGTATACGAGAGGAGGTTTTTATGGAGTTACCGAGGAGGGGTTTATTATGGAGTATACAGAGAGGAGGTTTATTATGGAGTAACAGAGAGAGGGTTTATTATGGAGTATACAGCGAGAGGGGTTATTATGGAGTATACAGAGAGAGGGTTTATTATGGAGTATACAAGAGAGGGTTTATTATGGAGTACACAGAGAGAGGTTATTAATGAGTACACAGAGAGAGGGTTTATTATGGAGTACCAGAGAGGGTTATTATGGATACCAGAGAAAAAAGGGTTTTATTTAAATGGATGCCATATACTTATAAAACAGCATTTATGTGGGTTTAGTGTCCCTTTAAAGGATGTCCACGTGTCCTCTGATATGACCTATTAGTGAACAATGAAGGGAACTAAACCCAATAAATGCGTTTTTATAAGTATATGGCACCATTTCTATTATTCACAGGGAGGTGGTGAAAGGCTATTCTCTGTGAATAATAGGACGCTCAGGGGAACTTACCTTACCACCGGCAAGCTGCTCAGCTGTATTCTAGCAGCCAATAGGAATACCCCAATTAAAACAAGCACCAGGTTCCTCCTTACTGCCACATTGTGTGTAAACTACAAGCATCTAACAAAGCCCTTCCACACTGGTCGGAATCCAGGTAAAAGCCAATAGTGTTCCTTTAACTGGGAGAGAAGGCATTGCCTATAGAAATGGTGGGCGGTCCCTGCTGTTGCTAGGTATTGAGACGCTGCCTGTTCCTGCTTGAGAGCCCTGGGGATTAGCTGGAGGAGGAGTTAATGTGTGTACAGTATTGTATGTATAACAACTTGACAGCACCTGGTCTGTTCTCTTCCTGGAGACGGAACTACCACCGGGAATGGCTCCAAGTGCCAACCAAGTGCCAACACTCGCGGTGGGGCCTGGGAGCCTGGTTTTTGGACGCGGACAACCGCAAACACACCCCTGGAAGACGGAACTACCGGGAAAGGCCAGTTCAGTGCCGCGGGAAGTTATCATTAGGAAAAAAAACGTATCTAATACATAATAATTACACTACAAAAATAACAGCATATATTACTTACAATGTCATCGTAGATAGGACTACCCTAATATGGAGGGCTTGTAAGTGGGGGTAGGTTACACATATATTTCAATCACTATATGTAACTAACACTCCAGCAAATTAAACTAAATAAAATTACACATAAAAAACCCACTGTGCACCAAGGGCACACTTTATACTAGTTAACCATAAGATAACTTATATATTATTAGAGATCTGTAGAGCTCCTCTGTATTTGTACATCGATCAGTCCATTAATGTGTAGTTTTAACACAGCTCCATAGACAGTCCCATACACAGCCCCATAGACAGTCCCATACACAGCCCCACTATGACAGTCCCAAATACACAGCCCCATAGAAAGTCCCATAACAAGCCCCATAGAAAGTCCCAAACACAGCCCCTAGACAGTCCCAACACAGCCATAGTAACAGTCCATACACCAGCCCCATAGACAAGGTCCATAACACGCCATAGAAAGTTCCCATGTACACAGCTCCATAGAAAGTCCCATACAAAGGCTCATAGAAAGTCCCATACACAGCCCCATAGACAGTCCCATACACAGTCCCATACACAGCCCCATAGACAGTCCCATACACAGCCCCAGTAGAAAGTTCCATACACAGCCCCATAGACAGTCCCATACACAACCAGTAGACAGTCCCATACACAGCCCCGTAGACAGTCCCATACACAGCCCCGTAGACAGTCCCATACACAGCCCCGTAGACAGTCCCATACACAGCTCCATAGACAGTCCCATACACAGCGCTCCATAGACAGCCATACACAGCCCCATAGACAGACCCATAGACAGTCCCATACACAGCCCATAGACAGTCCCATACACAGCCCCATAGACAGTCCCATACACAGCCCCCATACACAGCCCCTAGACAGCACCATACACAACACCATACAACAGCCCCATAGAAGTCCATACACAGCCCCCCTAGAAAGTCCTATACACAGCCCCATACCAGACCCATAGACAGTCCCATACACAGCCCCGTAACGTCCATACAGCCCCATAGACCTCCCATACACAGCCCCATAGACAGTCCCATACACAGCCCCATAGACAGTCCCATACACAGCCCATAGACAGTCCCATACACAGCCCCATAGACAGTCCCTACACAGCCCCATAGAAAGTCCCATACACAGCCCATAGACAGTCCCATACACAGCCCATAGACAGTCCCATAACAGCCCCATAGACAGCCCCATACACAGCCCGTAGACAGTCCCATAGACAGTCCTACATAGACAGTCCCATAGACAGTCTAATAGACAGTCCATAGACAGGTCTCATAGACAGTCCCATACACGCCCCATAGACAGACCCATAGACAGTCCCATACACAGCCCCATAGACAGTCCCATACACAGCCCCATAGACAGCCATACACAGCACATAGACAGTCCCATACACAATCCCATACACAGCCCCATAGAAAGTCCCATACACAGCCCCATAGAAAGTCCTATACACAGCCCCATACACAGACCCATAGACAGTCCCATACACAGCCCCGTAGACAGTCCCATACACAGCCCCATAGACAGTCCCATACACAGCCCCATAGACAGTCCCATACACATCCCATAGACAGTCCCATACACAGCCCCATAGACAGTCCCATACACACCCCCATAGAACAGTCCCATACACAGCCCCATAGAAAGTCCCATTTACAGCCCCATAGACAAGTCCCATAACAGCCCCATAGACAGTCCAAATACATAACGCCCATAAGGACAGTCCCCATACACAGCCCCGTAGACAGTCCCATAGACAGTCTAATAGACAGTCCCATAGACAGTCTAATAGACAGTCCCATAGACAGGTCTCATAGACAGTCCCATAGACAGTCCCATACAAAGTCCCATAGACAGTCTAATAGACAGTCCCATAGACAGGTCCCATAGACAGTTCCATACACAGTCCCATAGACAGTTCCATAGACAGTCTAATAGATAGTCCCATAGAAAGTCCCATAGACAGTCTAATAGACAGTCTAATAGACAGTCCCATAGAGGGCAGTATACCCCATGGTGAGGAATGTATTGAGTATTTCCCTTTGTTGGAGTAATTACTTCTCTGCTTCTCCATCTCTATGATAATAGATAATATAAAGATAATAATCTTCCTTGTATTTGGAATTTCTCCCCAGTTTTCCTTGGGGCTGTGTATCCCTCCATAACAATATTATATAAACTGTACAGAGCTGCCACACCTCCGCCATTATCGTATCAATGGAACTGGGAAACCATCCTTTACCTGATGAATACATGTCCCAAGAGGCTCTGCAACAGGAAGTATGATGAAAGCCAATAGGGAGTATCTCAGGCAGGACAGGAAAAGGAGGGCATTCCAGTGTGGTGCTGTTAAGAGAGAGCTGCCACCAGTTGCTCAGGCTATAAAGGCCTGGTGGATAGAATTGGATGGAAAGAGTTAACTACAGACTGCAGGATTCTATTCCAGGTTCCCCCACTTTGCTAGTGACAGATAACGTATTATCCCATCAGAAATGAGCTCTCCCCCCGGTATACGGATGGACAGGACTTGCAGTTAATATCTAGGTGGACACACAAAACCGTACGTGAATATTAAGATGTGTAGATTAAGGTAACAATGTTTCCATCTTGGTCATTATTGGGGTTGTTCTATCGTCTGCCAGGTTCAGGGAAATAAATCTGGACCCTTTGGTTGGTTCTTGTGCTGGTGTCTATTAACTGGGACATAGGGGTGTCACTGGGGTAACACAGTATACCTGCAACTAATAACCTGGGCCACACCCCAGGGTGGGCTACACATCTGTAAAGGGGAAAGTTCAGTGTTAATACAATATACATTCAGATAAAAGAGCAGTATTATTTCATCCCAATGCCTTAATCTGCCCATTCAGCATTGTGTCTGTAGTAATGCAACCGAAATACTGACTTCCTGTTTGCAGCCCCTAGTAGAGAACGTTATGGTTTTGCCCTTGACCCAGCCCCTGGGTTGATTCAGTTGCTCAGTAGAGACTGAGCGTGTGTGTGACCCATTCAACAGCCAATCAGTAGAAATGACTGTTAGGAACATTCCAAGGATGTGGTGCATTCTGGGAAGAAGAAGGACCGTTAGAACCTGAAATGTCAGCTCACTAATGTCAACAGCAGGAACAGCAAAGGGAATGAAATCAAAGCTATTTTCAACATGAGAGAATATGTAGAATAACTAAGAAGGCATCACACAAACTAACAATGTAACAAATATGATCATTTCCACTGAACTGCCCCTTTAATCTATTTGGCTGCAAGGGGTTTATTGGTTGGAAGTTTGCGGAACATCTTGAAGTGTTTGAATGTCACTTTGTAAAATCTGTAGAATTAATATCTTCTTGAGAAGATAAATCTATATATCGGACTAATACGGCACTACAATAATTCTCTGTACTAGGGGATGAGTTTGTGTAACTTGTTTCTATTAGAGCCATGAAACGTGCTCCATTCTGTGAATTTAATTGGGTCTCCGTGAACACAAAATGGTTCTGGAGCTGGAAGTCTAATTGTTGAGAGAGATTCTTTTAGTGCTTGAATCAGTGTGAATCATTGGCCCTGAATCTAAATTTTCTTTAAAGCAATTAGAAGCTAAGGAATCTTTTGGAGTGAAGAATATGAGTTTAGTCATTCGTACTGGAAGCTGAGTTTAGAGATGGACAGTTCTTTTCCGAAACCCCCGTTCAGAAATTCTCAAACATCCTGAAATGTTCGAGGTTTCCAACATTCGGTAATCCTTAAACGGTGAAGGATTCGAACGCTGAAAGTTCACGCCAGACATTCAGGGTCCCGCGGCTCAACCCAGGCCCCCCCTCTTTGGTTCCTTAGAAGAAGTGTGGCTCTTAGAAGGGCCTTTTGGGGTTCCCAGCTCGAACTGGACCCCCTTCCGGCACATTAGAAGTGCTCTTGTTCACATGACAAGGTTTTGTTAGGGGCGGGCTGTAGCTTGAAACCAGGGCCCCCATTGGCTATTATAAGAGCCGTGGGGCATGTCTTTTCTTTCTTCACAGCTGGCAAACAACTCTGCTGATGTTGCCAACACTGGAGGATATCGCTGGCACCACCGTGACATACCGTGCTACACATCATCATCAAAATCAAATATATTATATAATGCAGCATTGAAATATTAACCAATCATAATCACTGGTGGTGCAGTGACATCGCCCCATGTCGGTGACATCAGTGGAGTTGGTGTTGCCAGCTGGGAAGAAAGAAGACACACCCCAGGGGCTCTTACAAGATCCAATGAGGGTCCTGGTTTCAAACTGCAGGACCACAACAAGGCACTTGTCAATGCCACTAGGACACTGCTAAGTGCTAAGGAGGGGGGCCCAGTTTGAGATGGGACCCCTTAAGCCCTAAAAGGCAGTTATCAGTGCCACAAGGGCCTTTCTTGGTTCGAGCTGTCCCACCCCCTGCTGGACAGATCCTCCGTTACTACCACTGATACCTGTATCCTGTGGGTGTGTAAAGTCTCCCAATCCCTGGGCCTGAACTCAGATAGATACTGGTCATTGTTAAAGGCCATGTCCACCCTATCAACTAACATTTTTTAAAGCCAAAAGCAGCAATTTTGGAAGGGGAATCTGGGATCAGAAGTGGAGATACAGAGGATGAAGAAAAGACAAAATGACACTTAAAAGCAGTAAATTTGTCAGATTTCAAGTTACAGAAACACCATGTGAGTCTATCATCAAAAGGTCTTTCATTTCATTACAATTAGATACATTACAGTTGTAAAAGATCTACATTTACTTACACAAATAGTAGTATATTTTGAATACAGGGATCAAGGGAAATGCCCCAAAAAAACTTAGCATGGAAGATGTTAATATTTTATAAGACCTTGAACAACAAAGTAAATAAAATCTCCTAAACACAGTTTCACCGACTTGTAAAATACTGTCAACATGGTCCTGACAAACAGAGTGTCATGTCCAGGAACAGGCTGGTGCTTTGGGTGGATAGAGTCATGATGTCACCATGTTGATGCGGAATTCACATGCCTGGCGCAGGTCTGTAACAGCCATTGGCCATAACATCACAATTCTATGGTGACTGACGGCCATTACCAGGATAAAGAGAGGAATTGTGGGTCTGGGAGCATCTTTGGAAGGTTTAAGAAACTGAAAACAGGGTTTGTTGGAGCTGAACTACATGAAGTAGATTTATTCTTAGGAGGGTGGACATGTCGCAGGGGCCTGACTGGTGATGCCCTTGGCTCTGGGCCCCATAGCAATCGCTATGTTACTATAGGGATTCCTTGTGAATAGGGCCACATATAGGATAAAGGATTGGGTTAACTGTCAAACATCCCAAGTCATTTCTATAATCCGATGCCAATGTCTAATGATATATGAAGGATATTTAATATAAACAGGGGGTGGCTATATAGGAGATAATACCCAGGATATTATATGTAACAGGGTGGCTATATAGGAGATAATACCCAGGATATTATATGTAACAGGGTGGCTATATAGGAGAAGTACCCAGGATATATAGTAACAGGGTGGCTATTAGGAGGTAATACCAGGATATTATATGTAACAGGGGGTGGTATATAGGAGATAATACCCAGGATATTATATTAACAGGGTGGTTTATAGGAGATAAACCCACGGATATTATATATAACAGGGTGGCTATATAGGAGATGTACCCAGGATATTATATATAACAGGGGTGGATATAGGAGATATACCCAGGATATATATGTAACAGGGGGCTATATAGGAGATATTACCCAGGATATTATAATGTAACAGGGTTGCTATATAGGAGATATACCCAGGATATTATATGTACAGGGTGGTTATATAGGAGATAAACACCAGGATATTATATGTAACAGGGGGTTATATAGGAGATATACCCAGGATATTATAGTAACAGGGTGGTTATATAGGAGATAACACCCAGGATATTATAGTACAGGGGGTATATGATATAGATATAATACCCAGGAATATTTATGTAACAGGGTGGCTATATAGGAGACTATATCCAGGATATTATATGTAACAGGGTGGCTATATAGGATATAGTACCCAGGATATTATATGTAACAGGGGGCTATATAGGAGATAGTACCCAGGATATTATATGTAACAGGGTGGCTATATAGGATAGTAATACCAGGATATATATGTAACAGGGTGGCTATATAGGAGATTGTACCCAGGATATATTATGTAACAGGGTGGCGTATAGGAGATGTACCCAGGATATTATATGTAACAGGGTGGCTATATAGGAGATAGTACCCAGGATATTTTGTAACAGGTGGGCTATATAGGAGATAGTACCCAGGATATTATATGTAACAGGGTGGCATATATAGGAGATAATACCCAGGATATTATATGTAACAGGGTGGCATTATAGGAGATATACAGGATATTATATGTAACAGGGTTGGCTATATAGGAGATGGTACCCAGGATATAATGTAACAGGGTGGCTATATAGGAGATAATACCCAGGATATTATATGTAACAGGGTGGCTATTAGGAGAGAATACCAGGATATTATATGTAACAGGGGGGCTATATAGGAGATAATACCCAGGATATTATGTAACAGGGTGGCTATATAGGAGATAGTACCCCGGGTATTATATGTAACAGGGTGGCTATATAGGAGATAGTACCCAGGATATTATATGTAACAGGGTGGCTATATAGGAGATAATACCCAGGATATTATATGTAACAGGGTGGCTATATAGGAGATAATACCCAGGGTATTATATGAACAGGGTGGCTATATAGGAGATAGTACTCAGGATATATATCTAACGGGGTGGCTATATAGGAGATAGTACCAGGATATTATATGTAACAGGGTGGCTCATATATGAGATGGTACCCAGGATATTATATGTAACATGGGTGGCTATATAGGAGATGGTACCAGGATATTATATGTAACAGGGTGGCTATATAGGAGAGTACCCAGGATATTTATGTAACAGGGTGGATATAGGAGATATACCCAGGATATTTATGTAACAGGGTGGCTATATAGGAGATAATACCCAGGATATTCTATGTAAACAGGGTGGCTATATAGGAGATAATACCCAGGATATTATATGTAACGGGTGGCTATATAGGAGATAATACCCAGGATATTATATGTAACAGGGTGGCTATATAGGAGGATAGGGTACCCAGGATATTATATGTAACAGATAGGTGCGCCTTTAGGATGTACCCATATTATTTAGGACTGTTTATAACTGACCCCACGGATCTTTTATTATCCGAATATTTCCCTTTTTCTGAACAGTGTCGATTTTTGGCTTGCGTAAACAGTTCTGTAACAGCCATTGGCCATAACATCACAATTCTGATGGTGATTGACGGCCATTACCAGGATAAAGAGAGGAATTGTGGGTCTGGGAGCATCTTTGGAAGGTTTAAGTAAACTGAAAACAGGGTTTATGGAGCTGAACTACATGAAGTAGATTTATTCTTAGGAGGGTGGACTGTCCGGAGGACCTGGTGATGCCCCTTCTTGGCCTGGAGCCCCATAGCAACTCGCTATGTTACTATAGGTCCTTGTGATAGGGCCACATATAGGATAAAGGAGTCGTTAACTGTCAAACATCCCCAAGTCATTTCTATAAAATCCAATGCCATTTCCAATGATATATGAAGGGCAAAGAAAAGAAAGAATTTTAGGAACATCCTGGCAAAACGCGTGGAACGTCCATGGCGACATCTAAACTGTGTGTAAAGGTCAAAAAACCACTAAACCAAATGAGCTGGGAATGTTGGGAATTTATTATTAAGAAAAAAGAACCTGATATTATATAATATATATATATATATCTATATATATAGATATATACACAAATACAAGAATATGCAGCTTCAAACCTTTATTATTTTAAATTCTTTCAGATGCGGTGCAGAAGGAGTACCGGAATTAATACATTACGACAGAAGTCTCCAGCACTCAACTATACATATTAAGCATAAATTAATAGATATCACGAACCATTAGCAGCAACGAAGGGGTGATTACCACCCTGGCAACTAAAAGTTAAAATGGATACCGTTTAGTTACATAGTTTGTACCAACTTGCTGTCATCTGATGCGCCATCGGTCAAGGCAGTATCGCAGCATCAGTCCTAACTAATGAGGTAAAGTCAATCCCTGGGGGACAAGACCATACCTACCTGCTTCTCTCTTATTTTTAGTAATGACCTATACCAAGGAATCATGGGAGCTTACAGACTTTCTAAAAACCCTGCTTTTTGTATCTGGACTCCTTAAAGGGCGGGGTAGATAAATTACCCATGTAGCAAAGCATATAAAATCGAGCTTTAGCCGTATGCCCTTTATTATCTACAAATACACAATATGCCAGCTCAAAAAACCTTTTTTAAATTATTTTCAGATGCGGTCCAAAGGGTACCGGCAATTATACATTACAACAGAAGTCTCCAGCACGTAAACTATACATATAAGCATAAATTAATTAGATATCAAGAACAAGTATGCAAGCACCTAAGGGTTGATTACCTGCACTAAAGTTAAAATGGATACGTTTATTACATAGTTTGTACAAACGTGGCGTCAGCTGATCGCCCACTTGCAAGGCACGTATCGCAGCAGTCATGCCTAACCGAATGAGTAAATTCAATCCCTGGGGAACAAGACCATACTGCGTTCTCTTTATTTAGTATGACTCTACCAAGGAATCATGGGAGCGTTACAGAGCTTCTAAACCTTCTTTTTATCTTGACTGCCTTACAGGGGCGGGGGAATAAATTTACCCCGGGAGCAAAGCATATAAAATCGAGCTTAGTAGCCCGGATTGGCCCTTTATTTATCTACAAATACAACAATATTCAGCTCAAACCTTTATTTTAAATTACTTTCACTGCGGGTGCCAAGGATTCCCGGGCAATTAAATACATTCACAGAAAGTCTCCAAGCACTAACTCAGACATATAAGCATAAATTAATTAGATATCACGAACAAGTATGCAAGCACGAAGGGTTTGATTACCTGCACTAAAGTTAAAATGGATACGTTTATTACAAAAATAGTTTGTACAAACTTGCGTCAGGCTGATGCAAAAAGCCCTTCAAGGGCGTATCGCAGCATCAGTCCAACCCTAATGAGTAAATTCAATGTGCTGAGAACTTCTGTTTAATCTTGCATCTTAAGGATAAAGGACATACCTTTGAAGATTGTAATGTTAACATACTGGCGAAGGAACTTGATGGTTCAAGAGAGGTGTTAAGGAGGCCATTATGTGAAATAAGAAACCAAGCCTAAATAGAGGTGGGGGGTTCGACACCAACTGTCTGCCATGTACAATGCTGTTTTAACACCTTACTCTGGGCGTTCCTATAACACCTCTTAGCCACATCTATCACCCCTTAACACTGCTGTGATATGCTAATTGGGATTTCCAGGGTACATAATTGCCACAGATTCTTGTCCAAGTCATTCTGATTGAAAAGCCAGTCGGATGACTAGCGAAACGTCTTCAAGACTACATTTCAAGTCCAGTTGATCTAATTGAATACAACAGATATACCATGACCTGGATAATGAGAACCTTCACAAGCATAGATATATATAAGATGTAGATATAAGATCGACTAAATAGATATTCTCTGATGCGCCTATAAAGGATACGATACACTATCTCCGCTCGCTCGGTCGGTCGCTCTGCTCGTCTCGCTCGCTATCCGCTCGGCGCTCGCATCTCCGCTCGGTCGCTCGCTCTCCGCTCGGTCGCTCGCTCTCCGCTCGCTGCTCGCTCTTCGCTCGCTCGCTTCGGCTCGCTCCCTCGCTCTCCCGCTGGCTCGCCTCCCCGCCGCTCGCGTCGCTCTGTTCGACTCGCTCTCCGCTCGCTCGTCTCTCCGCTCGCTCGCTCTTCGATCGCCTCCGCTCGTTCGCTCGCTCATCCGTTCCGCTCGCCTCTCCGCTCGTTCGCTCTCTCTCCGTTCGGCTGCGCTCTCCAGCTCGCGCGCTCTACGCTCGCTCGCTCTCCGCTCGTTTCGCCTCGCTCTCCGCTCGTCTTCGCTCGCTCCGCTCGCTCTCCGTCGCTCGCTCGCTAAAGCTCCGCTCTCCGCTCGCTCCCTCGCTCGCTCGCTCTCCGCTCCGCCGCTCGCTCGCGCGCTCTCCGCTCGCTCGCTCCTCCGGCTCGCTCGCTCTCGCTCGTTCCGCTCGCTCGTCTCCGCTCTCCGCTCGTTCGCTCGCTCCTCCGCTCGAGTCATCTGCTCTCGCTCGTTCGCTCCTCTCGCTCGCTCCTCCTCGGCTCGCTCCCTCGCTCCCGCTGGCTCGCTCTCAGATCGCTCCCTCGCTCTGTCGCTAGCTCTCCGCTCGCTCGCTCGCTCTCCTTCGCTCCTCCTCGCTCCTCCGCTCGCTCGCTCCCTCGCCGCCTCGTTCGCTCGCTTTCCCGCTCGCTTCGCTCGCTTTCCGCTCGTTCGCTCGCTTTCCGCTCGTTCGCTCGCTCTCCGTTTCGCTCGCTCTCACGCCTCGTTTCGCTCGCTCTCCGCTCGCTCGCTCGCTCTGCCGCTCTTCGCTCGCTCTCCGCTCGTTCGCTCGCTATCCGCTACGCTCGCTCGCTCTCCTGCTCGTTTAGCATCGCTCTCCCCGCGCTGTCGCTCCCCTCGCGTTGCTCGCTCTCCGCTCGCTCGCTCGTCCGCTCGCTCAGCTCGCTCGCTCTCCGCTCCTTCGCTCGCTTCCGGTCGTTCGCTCGCTTCCTCCCCCGCTCGCGCGCTCCTCCGCTCGCTGGCTCTCCGCTCGCTCGCTCCGCTCGCTCTCTCTCGCTCGACGCTCTCCGTCGTTCGCCTCTCTCCCGCTCGTTGCTCTCCGCCTCGTCGCATCGCACTCTCCGGTCGTTCGCTCGCTCTCCGCTCGCTCGCTCTCCCGCTCGCTCGCTCGCTCTCTCTCCTCATCCCTCGCTCGCTCTACGCTCGTTCGCTCGCTTCTCCGCTCGTTCGCTCTCCGCTCGTTCGTCGCGCTCCGCCTCGCATCGCTCTCCGCTCCTCTCTCGCTTCGCTCGCTCGCTCCGAGCTGCCGCACTCGCTGCTCGCCTCTCCCGCTCGTTCGCCTCTCTTCAGCTCGTTCGCTGCTCTCCGATCGTTCGCTCGCTCTGCTGTTGCGCTCGCTCTCCGCTCGCTCCTCGCTCTCCGCTCGCTCGCATCGCTCTCCGCTCGCTCGCTCGCTCCTCCGCTCGTTCGCTCGCTCCGCTCGTTGGCTCGCCTCGCTCGCTCGCTCTTCCGTCGCTCCGCTCGCTTCCGCTCGCGCGCTCGCTCTCACGCTGTTCGCTCGATCTCCCTCGTTTCGCTCGCTCTCCCGCCTCGCTCGCTCGCTCTCCGCCTCCGCGCTCGCTCTCCGCTCGCTCGCTCGCTCTCGCTCGCTCGCTCGCATCGCTCGATTCCGCTCGCTCGCTCCTCTCCGCTCGCTCGCTCGTCGCCTCGCTCCTCCGCTCGCTGGCGCGCTCCTCTCTCCGTCGCTCGCCTCGCTCCGCTCGCTCAGCTCTCCGCTCGGTCGCTCGCTCGCTCGTCTCCGCTCGTGTCGCCTCGCTCGCTCGCTCTCCGCTCGGTTCGCTCGCCTCCGCTCGTTCTCTCGACTCGCCGCTCGTTCGCTCGCTCTCCGCTCGCTCGTCTCTGCTCGCTCCCCCGCTCCTCCGCTCGGCTCGCTCTCCGCCTCGCTCCCTCGCATCTGTCCGCTCGCTTCCGCTCCTCGCTCGCTCGCCGCTCGCCTCCTCGCTCTCTCTCCGCTCGCTCGCTCGCTCCTCCGCTCGCTCCTCGCTCGCCGCTCGCTCGCTCGACTCTCCGCTCGTTCGCTCGCTCTCCTCTCGTTCGCCTCGCTCGCCGCTCACGCTCGCTCGCTCGCTCGCTCTCCCTCTCTCGCTCGCCTCGCTCGCTCTCCCGCTCGCCGCTCGCTCGCTACTCCGCTCGCTCTCTCGCTCGCTCGCTCGCTCGCTCTCTCTCCGCTCGCCGCTGCTCGCTCCTCGCTCGCTCTCAGCTCGGTCGCTCGCTCGCATCGCTCTCGCTCGGTCCTCACGCTCGCCTCTCCCCGCTCGGTAGCCTCGCTCTCCGCTCGTTCGCTCGCTCGCCGCCTCGTTCGCTCGCTCCGCTCGCTCGCTTCGCGCATCGTCTCCTCGCGCTCCGCTGCGCTCGCTCTCCCTCGCTCCCTCGCTCTGTCGCTCCGCTACTCCGCTCGCTCGCTCGCTCTCCCGCTCGACTCGCTCGCTCGCTTCCGCTCGTCGCTCGCTCTCCGCCTCGCTCGCTCTCCGCTCAGTTCGCTCGCTTTCCGCTCGTTACTGCTCGCTTTCCGCTTCGTTCGCTCCGCTCTCCGTTCGCTCGTCTTCGCTCTTTCGCTCGCTCTCCTCTAAGAGAGACAGATATAAAGATCGTAGATAGTATAGAAGTTAAGATAGATATAAGATAGATAGCTAGAGATAAGACTCGTGTCGCTCGCTCTCCGCGCGTCGCTCGCTCTCCGCTCGTTCGCTCCTCGCCGCTCGCATCGCTCTCCGCTCGCTCGCTCGCTCGCTCTCCGCCTCCCTCGCTCGCTCTCCGGTCTATTACGCTCGCTCTCCCTCGCTCGCTCTCCGCGCGCTCGACTAGCTCGCTCTCCTCCCGCTCGCCTCGCTCTCACGCTCGTTCTCTCGCTCTCCGCTCGTTCGCTCTCAGCTCGCTGCTCGCCTCCGGTCGATTCGCTCGCTCTCCGCTCGCTCGCCTCCTCTCGCTAGCTCGCTTCGCGCGTTCGCTCGCTCTACGCTCCTTTCGCTCTCCGCTTCGTTCGCTCGCTCTCCGCTCGCGCGCTCGCTCCTCCGCTCCTGCTCGCTCTCCGCTCGTTCGCTCCTCTCCGCTCGTTCGCTCGTCTTCCGCTCGCTCGCTCGCTCTCCGCTCGTTTTTCGCTCGCTCGTCGCTCGCTCTGCTTACCGCTCGCTCGTCGCTCTCCGCTCCTCGCTCCTCTCCGCTCGTTCTCGCGCTCTCGCTCGTTCGCTCGACTCGCTCGCTCGCTCTCCGCTCGCTCGCTCGCTCTCCGCTCGCTGCTCCTCTCCGCTCGCTCGCTCGCTCTCCGCTCGCTCGCTCGCCTTCCGCTACTTCGCTCTCCTGTTCGCTCGCTCTCCGATCGCTCGCTCTCCGCTCGCTAGCTCGCTCTCCGACTCGCTCGCTCCTCTCACTCTCTCTCCCTCGCTCGCTCTCCGCTCCGCTCTCCGCTCGCTCGCTCTCACGCCGCCCGCTCTCCCGCTACCCTCACTCGCTCGCCCTCCGCTCTCCGCTCGTTCGCTCGCTCTCCGCTCGCCCGTTTTCGCCTTTTTCTCCGCTCGTTCGCTGCTTCCGCTCGCTCAGCTCGCTCTCCGCTCGTTCGCTCGACTATCCGCTCGCTGCTCTCCCTGCGCTCTCTCCTCCGCTCCCTCGCTCGCTCGCTCTCCGGCTCTCCGCTCGTTCGCTCGCTCGCCGCTAGCTCGCTCGCTCCTCTCAGCTCGCTCGCGCTCGCTCGCTGCTCGCTTCCGCTCGTTCGCCGCTCTCCGCCGTTCGCTCGCCCTCGCTCGCTCGCTCTCTCGTTCGCTCCCTCTCCGCTCCTCGCTCGCTCTCCGCTCGCTCGCTCGCTTCCTCGCTCGCTCGCTCCTGTCGCGGCTCGCTCCTCTCGGCTCGCTCGCTCTCCGCGCGCTCCCCCGCTCGCTCGCTCTCCGCTCGCTCGCTCTCCGCTCGCTGGCTCGCTCTCCGCTCGCTCGCTCGTCTCCGCCGTTCGCTCGCTCTCCGCTCGTTTCGCTCGCTCTACGCCTCTCGCCTCGCTCTCCGCTCTTCGTCGCTTTCAGAGAGATAGATAGATCTAAAGTAGTTAGATAGATATAATATAGATGATATAAGATAAATAGCTAGATATATATAAGATAGCTAGATAGCTATAATGTCGTTAGATAGATAATAAGATAATAGAATATAAAGATAGCTAGCTAGATAGATCATCACTATAGATAGATAGATATAAGCTTAGATTGCTAGATCTAAGCTCGTTCGATATAAGATCGCTAGAAGATCTATTATAGGTCGTTCGTCTGATCATCATACTCGAATAGATCTACGCTCGTCGCTCTCTCTCTCCTCTCGCTCGCTCGCTCGCTCTCCGCTCGTTTCGCATCTCAGCTCGTTCTCTCGCTCTCCTCTCCTGCGCTCTCCCTCGCTCGCTCGCTCTCCCGCTCGCTCGCTCGCTCTCCGTCAGCTCGCATCGCTCTCCGCTCGTTCGCTCTCTCATCAACAACCACGCTCGTTCGCTCGCTCTACCGCTCGCTCGCTCGCTCTCGCTCGTTCGCTCGCTCTCCGCCTGCCTCGCTCCTCTCCGCTCGCTCGCTCGCTCTCCGCTCGCTGCTCGCTATCCGCTGTTCGCTCGCTCTCCGCTCTTTCGCTGCTCGCTCCTCGCCTCGCTCCGCTCTCCCGCTCGCTCGTCGCTCTCCGCTCGCTCAAAATCTCGCTCTCCGCTCGCTCGCTCGCTCTCCGCTCCGCTCGCTCGCATCTCCGCTCGTTTCGCTCGCTCGCTCTCCGCTCCTCGCTCTCCGCTCGTTCGCCTCGCTCTCCGCTCGCCCTCGCTCTCCGCTCGCTCGCTCGCTCATCCGCTCGCTCGCTCGCTCTCCGCTCGCTCGCTCGTCTCCGCTCGTTCGCTCTCTCGTTTCGCTCGCTCTCCGCTCGCTCGCTCCCCGCTCTCTCTCTCCGCTCTCCGCTCGCCCCTCGCTCGCTCTCCGCTCGCTCTCGCTCGCTCGCTCTCCGCTCGCGCGCTCTCGCTCTGCTCCCGCTCGTTCGCTCGCTCTCCGTCTCGCTCGCTCTTCCGCCTCTCGCTCTCCCTCCTCGTCTCCGCCTCCCTCGCTCGTTTCGCTCGCTCTACCCGCTCGTTCGCTCGCTTCTCCGCTCGCCTCGCTCGCTCTCCGCTCAGTTCGCTGCTCCTCCGCGCGTTTGCTCGCTATCCGCTCCGCTCGCTCTCTCGGTTTTTTTTTTTTTTTTTTTTTTTTTTTTCTTTTTTTTTTTTTTTTTTTTTTTTTTTTTTTTTGTTGTGTTTTTTTTTTTTTTTTTTTTTTCGGCCCCTCCCTCTCCGCTCGCTCAGCTCGCTCTCCCTCGCTCGCTCTCTCTCGGCTCGCTCGCTCTCGGCTCGCTCGCTTCTCTCGCGTTTGCTCTCCGCTCGCTCCGCTCGCTCGCTCTCCGCTCGCTCCTCGCTCGCTCTCCGCTCGCTCGCTCTCCGCTCGCTCGCTCCCTCTCACCGCTAGCTCGCTCGCCTCAGCCCGCTCGCTCTCCGCTACGTTGCTCTGCTCTCCGCTCGCTCGCTCTCCAGCTCGCTCGCTTCGCATTCTCCGCTCGCTCGCTCGCTCTCCCTCGCTCGCTCTCTCCGCTCCGCTCGCTCTTCGCTCGCTCGCTCGCTCGCTCTTCGCTCGCTCGCTCTCGCGCTCGCCGCTCTACTCTCCGCTCGCTCGCTCGCTCTCCTCCTCGCTCTCCGCTCGCTTCGCTCGCTCTCCGCTCGCTCGCTTCCGCTCGTTCGCTCGCTCTCCTCTCGCTCGCTCGCTCTCCTCTCGCTCTCCGCTCGCTCGCTCGCTCCCGCTCGCTCGCTCGACCCTCCCGCTACGCTCGCTCGCTCTCCGACTAGTTCGCTCTCTCTCACCGCTGCTCGCTCTGCGCTCTTCCGCTCGCTCTCCGCTCTTCGCTCGCTCTCCGCTCCCGAACTCGCCGCTCCCCGCTCGCTCTCTCCTCGCTCTCCGCTCGCTCGCCTCGCTCTCAACGCTCGCTCGCTCTCCCTCTCTCTCCGCTCGCTCTCCGCTGGTTCGCTCCTCTCCGCTCGTTCCTCGCTCCCCGCTCGCTCGCTCGCTCGCTCCCGCTCGCTCCTCGCTCTCGCTCGTTCGCTCGCTCTCCGCTCGGCTTCTCGCTCGCTCTACGGTCCTCGCTACCGCTTCGCTCCGCTCTCGCTCTTCCGCTCGCTCTCGCTCTCCGCGGGCTTGCTCTCTCTCAGATGGATAGATATGATAGATAGATAGATGATAGATATGATAGAAGATAATATCTGCTAGATAGATCGATAGATAGATATACGATCGCTCGATCTTACCGCATATAGATATAGATCGAACGGCTAGTAGATCCCTATACGATAGATCGCTATAAGATCACATAGCGAGATCGCTACAGCAGCTCGATTAGATATACGATAGATAGCCATATCCGATAGATAGCTCGATATAAGATCGTTCGGCTCGATCCAGCTAGTTAGCTCGATAGAAGATCGATCGCTAAATTACTCTAGCTAGCTAGAATCGATAGATAGATATCAGATATTTAGATAGCATATAAGATGATAGATCGAATAGCTCTCAGCTACAGCTCGCTGGTAGATATAAGGATAGCTCGCGTCGCTCTACGATCGTTCGATCTATATACAGATAGATAGATATAAGATCGATACGATAATGAGATAGATATAACGATCGCATAGATCTAAGATCGATGGATATAAGATTGATAGATGATCTAAGATAATATATATTAGATGCTGGTAGATTCAGATGGGTTAGATAGAATATAAGATAGTAGAATATAAGATTGCTCGCACTAGATCGAAGCTTATAGATTATATACGATAGACTAATAGCTCTCCAGCTAGATAGCTCCTCCGAGATATACTGATAGGTCGATCTACGATGTGTTCGAATAAGATACTAAGATAGCTGATATGCGCTAGCTCTCCGCTCTCCCGCTCTCCGCGCTCGCTCTCCGCTTGCTCGCTCTCTCCGCTTGCTCGCTGGCTCTCCCTTGCTCGCTGGCTCTCCGCTTGCTCGCTGGCTCTCCTGCTTGCTCGCTTGCTCTCCGCTTGATCGCTGGCTCTCCGCTTTGCTCCTGCTCTCCGCTGCCTCATTATCTCGCTTCGGTCGCTCTCCGCTGGTTCGCTCGCTCTCCGCTCGCTCTCTCGCTCTCCGCTCGCTCTTCGCTCCTGGTACGCTCTCCGCTGGTTCGCTCGCTCTCCGTCCCTCCTCGCCTCTCCGCCTCGCTCGCTCGCTCTCCGCTACGCTCGCTCTCCTATCGCTCGCTCTCCGCCTCGCTCGCTCTCCGCTCGTTCGCTCGCTCTCCGCTCGCTCGCTCCCTTCGCGCTCGCTCGCGTCCGCTCTCCGCTCGCTCCTCGCTCGATACTCCGCTCGTTCGTCTCGCTCTCCGCTCGCTCGCTCTCCGCTCGTATTCGTCGCTCTCCATCTCGCTCGCTCAACTGCTCAGCTCGTCTTTCCGCTCCTCCCGCTCGCTCTCCGCTCGCTCGGCTAGCTCTACCGCTCGCTCGCTCGCCCTCGCTCGCTCGCTCGCTGCTGCTACTCACGACCGCTCTCTCTCCGCTCGTTCGCTCGCTCTCCTCTCGTTCCTCGCTCTCCGCCTCGCTCGCTCGCTCTCCGCTCGCTCGCTCGCTCGCCGCTCGCTCCTCGCTCCCTCTCCGCTCCGCTCGCTTCCGGCTCGCTCGCTCTCCGTCTCTCTCCGCTCGCTCTCCGCTGGTTCGTCCTCTCCGCTCGTTCCTCGCTCTCCGCTCGCTCGCTCGCTTCCGCTCCGTTCGCTCTGTCTCCGGTCGCTCCTCGCTCCTCGTTCGCTCGCTCTCCGCTCGCTCGCTCTCTCTCTCCGCTCGCCTCGCTCGCTCTCCGCTCGCTCGCTCTCTCTCCGCTCGCCTCCTCTCTCTCTCTCCCCGCTCGTTTTGTCCGCCCTCCCCGCTCCGCTCGATCGCCTCGCTCTCTCTCCCTGGCTCGCTCTCCGCTCGCTCGCTCGCTCTCGCTCGCTCGCTTCTCCGCTCGCTCGCTCTCCGCTCCTAGATATATGATAGATAGATAGATGATAGATAGATATAAGATAATATCTGCTAGATAGATCGATAGATAGATAGATATACGATAGATATAAGATAGATAGATAGATAGATATAAGATAGATAGATAGATAGGTAGATATAGATAGTTAGATAGATATAAGATAGATAGATAAATATAAGATAGATAGATAGATAAAAGGTAGATAGATATTAGATAGATAGATATAAGATAGATAGATAGAATAAGATAGTTTAGATAATATAAGATGTTTTTGTTAGAAATATAGATCGATAGAGATAAAGATAGATAGATATATATAAGAAGATAGATAGATAGCTCTCCGCTCGTTCCCTCGCTCGTTCGCTCGCTCTCGCTCGCCTCGCTCTCCGCCTCGCTCGCTCGCTCTCACGCTCGCTCGCTCGCTTCCGCTCTTTCCGCTCGCTCTCCGCTCGCTCGGCTCGCTCGCTCGCTCTCCTCGGTGTCGCTCGCTCTCCGCTCGCTCTCCCGCTCGCTCTCTCGCTCTCCGCTCCTCCTCCCGCTCTCCGCTCGTTCGCTCGCTCTCCGCTCGCGCGCTAGCTCGCTCTCCGCTGGTTCGCTCGTCTTCCGCCGTTCGCTCGCTCTCCGCTCGCTCGCTCGCTCTCCGCTCGTTTCGCTCGCTCTCCGTCGCTCGCTCGCTCGCTCGCTCTCGCTCTCCGCTCGTTCCTCGCTCCGGTCGCTCGCTCGCTCGCTCTCAGCTCCGCTCGCTCCGCCTCCGCCTCGCTCGCTCGTCTCAGCCTCGCTCTCTCTCCGCCGCTCGCTCGCTCGCTGCTCGCTCGCTCGCCGCTCCTCTCTGCTCGATCGCTCGCTCGCTTCGATCTCCGCTCGCTCGCAGCTCTCCTTCGCTCCTCGCTCTTCGCTCGCCCGCTCGCTCGTTCCCTCTCCGCTCGCTCGCTTCCCTCGCTCTCCGCTCGCTCGCTCGCTCTCCTCCTCGCTCGCTCGACCTATACCGCTCCGCATCGCTCTCCTCTCGCTCGCCTCGCTCTCCGCTCTGCTCGCTCGCCTCCTCCGGCTCGCTCCGGCTCCTCTCGCTCGCTCGCTCGCCTCTCCGCTCGCTTCCGCTCGCTCTCCTCGGCGGTCGCTATCCGCTGCTCGGTCCGCTCTCCCGCTCGTTTCGCACCCGCTCTCCGCTCGCTCTCCGCTCGTTCGCTCGCTACCTCGCTCGCTCGCTCCGCTCGCTGCTCGCCTGTCGTCGCATCGCTCGCCGCTCGCTGCTCTACTCTTCGCTCGCTAGCTACGAGCTCGCTCCCTCGCTCTCCGCTGGCTCGCTCGGTCGGTCGCTCTCCGCTCGCTCGCTCTCCGCGCTCGCTTTCCGCTCGCTCGCTCTCCCGCTCGCCTCGCTCGCTCTCCGCTCGCTCGCTCTCCCGCGTCTCGCTCCGCTCCCGCTCGTTCGCTGTCTCCTCGCTCGCTCGCTCTCCTCTCGTTCGCTCCCCCGCTCGGTCGCCGCTCTCCGCTCGTCGCTCGCTCTCCGCTCGTTCGCTCGCTCGCCTCAGATAGATAGATAGATATAAGTAGCTAGATAGTAGTAGATTAAGGTAATGATAGATAAGATAGGAAGTATAAGATGGTAGATAGCATGAAGAATATGTAGATTCTAAGATAGATAAGTATAAGATAGATAGGAGTAAGTAGAAGCTAAGATATAAGATAGTAAGATAAGTAGTAGAATATAAGAATAGATAGATAAATAAGATAGATAGATAAAGATAGAGTAGATAGATATAAATAGAGTAGTATGATAGATGATAGAAGAAGCATAGAGAAAGATGGATAGTAATAAGATAGATAGATAGGTAGATAGATAGTAAAATAAGATAGATAATCCTCATTATAGGTGGGAATGTTTCTACGTCTCATCAGTGTTTTTATATATTAACAGATTTATATTTAATATATTTACTGATACAGATATCAGTTTATTTTGTAGTCGTTTAGCAGAATATTGGGATGGATTGGTCAGTGTGTACCAGCATGCCATAAACAATACACTTTATAAATGGGACATAGTACCCAGGATATTATATGATAACAGGGGGATGTGACTATATAGTAGGTATAGTACCCCAGGAATATTATATGTAACAGGGTGGCTATATAGGAGATAGTACCCAGGATATTATATGTAACAGGGTGGCTATATAGGAGATAATACCCAGGATATTCTATGTAACAGGGTGGCTATATAGGAGATAATACCCAGGATATTATAGTAACAGGGTGGCTATATAGGAGATAATACCCAGGATATTACATGTAACAGGGTGGCTATATAGGAGATAGTACCCAGGATATTATATGTAACAGGGTGGCTATATAGGAGATAATACCAAGGATATTATATGTAACGGTGGCTATATAGGAGATAGTACCCACGATATTATATGTAACAGGGTGGCTATATAGGAGATAGTACCCAGGATATTATATGTAACAGGGTGGCTATATATGAGATAAAACCCAGGATATTATATGTAACAGGGTGGATATATATGAGATAATACCCAGGATATTATATGTAACAGGGTGGCTATATATGAGATAGTACCCAGGATATTATATGTAACAGGGTGGCTATATAGGAGATAATACCCAGGATATTATATGTACCAGGATGGCTATATAGGAGATAATACCCAGGATATAATATGTAACAAGGTGGCTATATCGGAGCTAGTACCCAGGGTATTATATGTAACAGGGTGGCTATATCGGATATAGCTTTAGACTTACTAACAATAAACATTTCCTTACTCCCATCTTTACACAACCCTGTCTATTTATTATCAGTAGGTTTCCTAGATAGAGAACCAGAAATATCCCAGATAAAGATAGAGAAAGAAGAACCAGACTGAGAAGATCATTTGGACCTAATGGAAAGCTCAGCAGGTCCACTTACTGATACGGGTAAGTTTAACCAATCAATAGGATTGTTTATTAAAGGGCATCCATACAGAAAAATAGGTTATTTTAAATTGACCATAACTGGAAACTATAATTCTTCCCAAGCACCACTGTATTATTTTTTTGTTGATCTGCCCCCTATTACTTTAGATATCCAATTGAAAACTTCTTATATTTCAGCTGTCAAATAAGTTCTTTGTTCTCAAAAACTATTCTTCTGTGAGTAGTTTTACTGTAGCTGGAATGATGACAGAGTTTGACAGTTGGAATGCTTAGTGCAGGCTTGACAGTTGGTTTGTGGGTCGGATGGAAGTGGGAGTGGTTAATAGAGGGAGGGGGATACTGCTCCTAAACAAAATGTGTGTTGGATTGAAGGCATGCAGCAACACACGCCAATCAGAGTAAGTGCTACTTACATGTATTCAATTATAGATTAAGATGAGGCAAAGTTATTTTTTCAGTGTAGTGTCCCTTTAAGGTGATAATGTAGGGTCTCTCCTTCATTCTATCCATGGAGCCCCTCTGTTATCCTCTAACACAGCTCTCCCTATACAATGTTAACAAGGGAAAGTGTCAGTGTTAGTGAAGGATTCCTTCCCTTACATTACACTGTTTGTCTCTGAATTGTAGGATTTCTGGACATTAAACCAGAAGGACAGAAATAAAATTAGAGGAGGAGAGAACCAGAATCTACATTCATTGGACCCAATGGAAAGCTCAGCAGGTCCACTTACTGACAGGGGTAAGTTTAACCAATGAATAGGGTTGGTTATAAGGTGATAATGTAGGGTCTCTCCTCATTCTATCCATGGAGCCCTCTGTATCCTCTTACACAGCTCTTCCTATACAATGTTAACAAGGGAAAGTGTCAGTGTTAGTGAAGGACTCTTCCCCTTACATTACATGTTTGTCTCTGATTGTAGGATTTCTGGACATTAAACCAGAAAGGACAGAAATAAAAATTAGAGGAGGAAGAACCAGAATCTAATGATCATGGACCCAATGGAAAGCTCAGCAGGTCCACTTACTGATAGGGGTAAGTTTAACAATGAAAGGGGGGTTATTAAGGTGATAATGTAGGGTCTCTCCTTCATTTATCCTGGAGCCCCCTCTGTTCCTCTATACACAGCTTCCCTATACAATGTTAACAAGGGAAAGTGTCAGTGTTAGTGAAGGATTTCCCTTCAATACACTGTTTGTCTCTGATTTGTAGGATTCTCGGACATTAAACCAGAAAGGACAGAAATAAAATTAGAGGAGGAAGAAACAGAATCTACTGATCATCTGGACCAATGGAAAGCTCAGCAGACCCTTACTGACAGGGGTAAGGTAGTTATCATATGTAAAATCTTTATTTGTTATGTACTATATATCTCTTATTTACATTGTCCTAATATTGGGTAGATAAGTGTAGATCTCTTGTTCCTGATAAAATATTTAAAGGAAAGTTCATAAAAAGTGAAACATTCTGTACAATTACCTGCCGTTACCACCCATGCTGTAACAGGTTCAAACCACTGCGGCTCTCACTATATTGCACATTAGTGTACATACACTCTATAGTTAGATTAAAGCAGGAATCATTCGGGTTCAGTACAGCCGGTGGTGGGTTGTGAGTAAGGTAAATTACCTCTTTTCATCACCTAAATGGTGATTTGGGGAGAAGATATCTAGAGGGTTGGAGGGGTAATTAGTGCTGATTAGGTCTGCTCACAGGTGAATTAATTACAGGTTAATTTATTACTGGTATTAATACATATACTGTAGTTCTGGTTGGTACGGGGATACTATATAATATTAAGAATTACTGGTATGTATATATATATATATATATATATATATATATATATATATATACAATACAAGGATTGTGGAAGCACTCCAATTAGGCTAATTTACAACTACATTTAACGGAAGTGCTACTGGTCTGGTCAAAGATTTATACAAACATAGAAAAGATAATCAATGCACATTCCTAGGCCCCATACAATATCATATTATCTGCATACTGGAATACTTTATAAACAAAGGGGTTTTAGTATACATTACTGTGATCACATGAATGAAAAGCCTTCCAACCACGTCAAGGTAACCCCAGTCTGGAAGGTCCTAACGTCTAACCTTTTCAATTTCTTTTACTTCAATTACGATTAGCAAACTTTTGCATTTCTCATTCTAACACACTGGATCCATATAACAGGCTTTCACTTCCCCCCAGCCCTTTGGCTTTTTAAAATGAGGGAAGAGGCCATCCAAAGTTTCTGGTTGGTATGGGGCAATGCACAAGTTCTATGACCATGTATAAATTACAACACTCCGGACATGTGATGTAGAGTGAACTGTGAGTTCAAGAATGGAGCCTATAAAAGGGGCCGGATCACTAGGACACGTCATGCCTGATGAAGCTAGTAATTAGCGAAACGCGTAGCAAGACGCAGTGGAAGTGACGTGACTACCGGGGTTTGATGAGAGCTGGGAACAACGGAGACACATAGACCCGAGTGATTGAGTTTAACTTGAAGTGCCCTGTACTAATCTAGACAATTGCGATATATATATCGCTGGGGCGGACGCCGGTTTACGGACCTACCCATCAGCTGATGCATGAGGATCCCAAGTCGCTTTTTAGCCACGGACCTGACTTATAATTAGGTTCGGGGGACCATTCGGACGAGGCCGTTTACCATCCAGTCACCATAGGGGTCACGGTGCAGTATAAGTCTCTTTCTATACGTATCTCCAGCCTTCACATTCCCGACTAATTACATATATCTTTGGTGTGCGCACACCTTCGGGACTCTAGTGATTTATTCACTCTGACTTTAATCGCTCTACATCCACCGCTGGGAGTGACTGTTCATTGATTGAACATAGACATTGGTCGAATATATTTCTTAATAATTTTTATATTGATGTTTTTTATGTTTATGCATTCTTATTTATGTTTATATTTATTATAGTGTATTGAGAGATATTCATAGAGCTAGATCTCTATATATGTATACTTTTGCATAGGGGTCGCTATCTAATTAATTACTGCGGCTTGCCAGCCTTATACTGATCATTGTTTTTACACATCAATTGGATATTAATATTGTTACAATTATTTGGTTACTGAGTTAATAGTAGTCTATTGAGAAGTATCACAACAGAGCACCATTTTTTCTTTCTACATAATATTGAGAATTACTGGTCTCAACCTATCTACTTAGTTTCTGATTGAATCTAGGGATTTTCCAATTGCACATTTAGAGTCATAAGGCTTTCCTCCCCCCAGTTTTTTTTTCCTTTTCTGATCAACTGTTAGGTACATAAATAATAGGATATAAGGTTGGACCTAGATTTTATGGTTCTATTTCTGTGTAAACTGTTAGCCAGTATTATGAGAACTGGATTAACTAGATTGATATAGTCCATTAAACATCTAATACTATACTACTATGTCTGTTAGACAGGATATAAATATTGGACTACATGGACACTGTCTTTCCTCAATCATCCAATACTATGTTACTATGTAACTTTTTACAGACATTATGGGTAGGTATAAGGTTGGACTAGATGGACATATGTCTTTTTACAATCTCCGATACTATATTACTATAACTGTTATACCAGACATTATGGGTAGAGTATAAAGATGGACATATATCTTTATATAATCTCCAATACTATGTTACTGTTATACAGACATTATGGGTGAGAATAAAGGTTGGATTAGATGGACGTATGTCTTTATACACACCTCCAATACTATGTTTCTATGTAACTGTTATACAGACATTATGGGTAGAGTATAAAGATTGGACTAGATGGACATATGTCTTTATACAACCTCCAATACTATGTAACTGTTATACAGACATTATAGGTAGGGTATAAAGGTTGGACTAGATGGACATATGTCTTTTTACAATCTCCGATACTATGTTACTATGTAACTGTTATAACAGACATTATGGGTAGAGTTAAAGATGGACGTATGTCTTTATACAACCTCCAATACTATTTTACTATGTAACTGTTATAACAGAACATTATGGTAGGGTATAAAGGTTGGATTAGATGGACGTATGTTCTTATACAACCTCCAATACTATGTTTCTATGTAACTGTTATACAGACTTCTGGGTAGATATAAAGGTTGGACTAGATGGACGTTAGTCTTAATACAACCTCCAATACTATGTTAAAAAACAATTCAAATTTAAAACAAAAAAAAAAAAACACCAGGAGGAGAGAGGGAAGGTAAGTAAAGATTGGGGGACTTTCTAACAATTATATCAATGCGGTTGGGGCTGGGGGAGCATGCCGTACCACATACCCAAAGGGTTTAATGTTAGGGGGAGGGAGAGGGAGGTCTGCACTGAGCATGCCTCAAACCTTGATGAGGTTGAGGAAGTCTCAGGCACAGCATGAGTCACACACGGCTCCTACACAGCAGTTTCCTGGACTTTGGAGGGGCACAGCAGGGGAACATATTTGTGAGAGGATGGTAGGTAAGGCTTGTTTTATACTTCTTAATGTGGCCAGTTAAGGGGTTAAATTTTAGTTTTGGGGGTGGACTGCCCTTTAAATAAAAATTTTGGTGGCATTGGCAACATGTTGAATTCTGTAAATAACACATTTTTTAGGATAGCACTTACCGCAACTGTATATTATAACATGTATATACTGTATACTATCACTAAGTTGATGTGAGTCTTGCAGTAGAAAATGTAGAAAAAAAATACAAATATATATATTTGTTAAATACATTTAACCAACAATTATTCATGTATATTAGGTATATTCCGAAACGTACATACTTCTGGTTTTATTTTTTTTCCTGTGTCTACTTTAAACTGCGTTTAGTAAGGGGAGCACAAATATCAATATTAAAAAATATATATTTTTGTTATACAGTGAAACAAAGGGTTTTAGTTACATATTTATAATTACAAATTTTTAATTATAATTATAAACATGGGAAGCCTTCCAACCACGTCAAGGTAACCCAAATCTGGAAGGTATCTTCATGGATACATGTATTTAAAAATATAAGTATAGATAAAACTATATATATGTGGAAAAAATCAATTTTATAACAAAATGTTATACTTACCTGCTTTCAATAACAGCTGTAACAACTTTACAAAAAGAATAACATATATAATAATTTTATATAACCTAAATAAAAATATACAAAAAATACAATATTAAAACAAAAACAATATTTTGCTTACAATCACTAAGCTTTTATAGAGAATAAAAAGACTAAAGCTTGTAGACGGCTAAATTAATAATAATACATTTTTAAATAAAGTAATGTTAGTAAACATAAATAATAAGAAAAGAAAAAAATTAACCCATTCAGTGCCAGAAGAATTTCATTTTTTTTTTTTTTGCGTTAAGTGCCAGAGGAATTTTCAGGATTTTGGCCTTAATCGCTTTAGACTAATTTTACAGTAGGAAACCTTGCAATAAATCAGGAATATTATACATTGTTTTTTTCAGCACAAAGTCTACTTTAACATGGTAACAGAATTTTGTAACTTTTCTGGAATTATGGGTAAAATATGTAAGAAAAATGTGCAAATTTTAATTTCAACTATTTTTATTTATAGTTATCTTAAGGTTACGCACAAAAATCTTACTGTTTCTAAAAGCTCTGATACTCCCGAGTACAACGATACCAGATATATGTAGGTACCCCACTTTTCCTGTACAGGAGACCCCCCCAAACTAAAACTGCACCTTCTAGAATATTACACCAAATTAAAATGTATAACCACTACTGACAGTTAACATAGAATATCTACCAAATTAACTATAATATCCCCACAAGTGAGATTGTAATGTATAACCACTACTGACAGTTATCATAGAATATCTACCAAATTAACTATAATATCCCCACAAGTGAGATTGTAATGTATAACCACTACTGACAGTTAACATAGAATATCTATTGGACCTAACAAAAGGAAGTTTCCTGTGAGTGTAACGAACTTGTGAGTGGCCCTTTCTCTTAAGGACCTTGCTCTCAAGGACATAAAAAAAGAAGGACACTTAATCATTTGATGGTTGTATGGTGTGTGTGAAAGTTTGAAAATAAGGATTGTTTGACAGTTTGAATATAAGGATTGTTTGTACTGTTAAAAACTGTGTGCAGGATTGAGTGTGCAGTAAGCAGACTAATCTTTCTTCTTCCAGTTAAAGGGGTGTGCTGGACTTCTATATTCTAGTATTGTACCTGTTGTAATCACAAACAGGCTGTAAAAGGGTTAATAAGTGTTTGTTTTTTTTTTTTTTTTAAAAAAAGCCCTTCACTGAGCATAAAAGCAGAGAAACACCTTATAACAGACGGCATCTTGTAGTATCATGCTATCTGAATTGCATTGCCCACAAAGCCTAAGAAACAAGAAGTAATTTCTTACTCCCATGTTTCCCAGAGTAAGGGGCGGAGATATGTAAAATACTCCTTTATGTCCCTTAGCTAATGCATGTGTCCAGAACCGCTGGCTAATAACATGCAATAAAGCTTAAAATATAGATCCAATCATCTGACCTGCAGACATGACGTGTTTCGATCTTGTTACATCTCGTCAGTGCAAGATACAGATTCATGGCTCTATGGTGTAGGAATTGGGCGTACAGTAGAAAAGGCAGCTAGAAAGCGTAGGGAGAGAGGGGCCCCAAAAAAA